>JBBPRX010000210.1:0-20527 GCA_038093195.1 Boletus fagicola
TCACTGCGATCAGGGGAGGACGCGACAAATACCCGCGATAATGTGGTGGCGTGACCTCGTAGATGCCATCTACGTCCAGTATATCGTTTTCGTCGGTTGAACTTTGGCCGGAATCAACCAAAGTGCTATCAGAGTTTGCAGCGGGCATGTTTTCGCCAACGACCAGAGTACACATTGCAGCAAGACTAGGGATGCGTTCAGTGCGCGGTTGACCGTAGGCGACATGGGCAATATTCTTGAAGGCATCGCAGACTGCATGGATCCGTCTTGAGAGCTCGAACTCGTCTGCAGAACGGTTGTCGAGCGTCAATTTCTTGATCCCTGCTGAGGGATAGAGTATAGCGAGAGGAGGGCGGGTGTCAGGATCCCAGTTGTACTGCTTCGAATAGGTAACACGAGACGCGGTCGCTGTCTTTGGAAGCGCAGCCAGACTGTTGCATTTGTTCCTAAGAGGTCTCAGCAGACGATTGACACGGGAAGTTGTGAGATGAGCACCACCAGGCTCGGTCATGTCAGAATTGGCATAACTCAACTTGACAACTTGGCGGACGAGACGCGTTCCCACACGTGATCTTCAAATATAAGCTAAATACATACAGACATATACAACTACAACTGCGTATCCCCAAATCCCAAGAATGATGGCGGTTGGATGAGAACGAAACAATGGGAGCCAATCGCCAACGAGAGAGTGAGAAGTTATCCTCAAAGGTCGCTGTCGCTTGTCCCGCTGTCGGTTTCGTCATTTCCCCAAACAGCAAAAGCGTGAGGATTCTGGTGATCGTCCTCCCTCGCGCTCACTCTGGGTTGATGATGAGGGCTCTTTCTGTCAGAAACACTGTCTGGTATCGTGGGTGTCTGGAGATCGTCGTCAAACTCTCTATCTCGGGGGATCCGACTACGACCACTGAAGTACTGTTGTGCCGAATGGAGATCATCTCTGGCCCCTCGTTGGACACGGTCCATGTTTGACAGCGAGTCATCAGAGGCATCGGAAATAGTTGGAGAGGAAATTCCGGAAGTGAACGCTGAGTGATAATGATCCGGGAAATGTGGCGGCGAATGGGCAGGTCCTGCAAACCGTCCTGGAGTATCAACACCAGAGCGTAACCCCGATTTTGACCGCGACTTGGACCTTGCTGAACGAGAGCACTTGGGTGTGAGGGTGTGCCTGAGGGCAGCAGTAGCCACTTCGAGTTCAAAGTCGGTTTGCGATGCCACCTCTCGTGCTTTAGCTGCCCCAAGTGCGAATTCCGCCACCCTCTGCTCATTTTGGACGTGGTTGGTGACGTTTTGCTCGTCATTCGAAACGTCAACCGAGGAGGAGTCATCGATATCAAACTTGTCATCATCCTCCGCCATTTCCTCGTTAATGTCCTCCACTTCTTCTTCAAGGGGTTCAGAGGAAAGCGATCTATCTGCAGCGGAACTAAAAGTCGCTCTCTGTGCACGGCTCGTCTTCGCTGGTCCTTCCTCCACGACGACGAATGATTTCTGTCTCTGGCGTTCGTTCCACTTCAGGGTGCGAGAAATCGAATGGAACCAGTCGGTGGACTGCTTGTCCGCACATACTGTGGGAAATGGGTATTTCGAGGCGCTAATCTTGATATGATCACCCTCTATTCCCGGTATTCAGCGTGGAACCAGGCGGTATCATGTATAAAGCCGACTTACGCTTTAGTTCCACCCGCCCACGGCCGTCGAACGAAGCCCATGCAGTACTGCGAGAGTTGTATGGAACACAAATCCTGAGTTCCATGCTGTCGGGAAGGAGCATGGGACGGAAGGAGAGCGTGTGGGGACAAATGGGGCTGATGAGAATGGCTGGGATCTCTGGATGGACAAGAGATCCACCAGCGGAAAGCTTTCACATGGTTAGTATTTTCGAATGGAACGACCTTTAAACCAATCTCACCGAATATGCAGTTGACCCAGTCGGTGTGGCTACACACAGCCCGTCTGCTTGTACGGTGGTCATGTGATGTTCGTCACCTGTGCCATCAAAGTCAGGATGAGACACTGGAGAAAAATATCCCACACAAACCAAAAAGTTCCAATAAACTGACGTAGGGGCTTGGTCCTCGATCCACGACGAGGTCATTCAAGACTTCAAACGTCTCCACGGGACGGGTGGTAAAGCACATGATTTCCCTGTCCTTGGTGCATTTACCACCGTCGGGTAAGACCCCTGACCAACCACCCTCGAGGGCTTCCCAGCCACCCTTCTTCAAATCTTTCATCATGATCTCTCCAGTCTCGCCCTTCTTAACCGCTTTCCTACACTTCCCTTTGTCAAATACGGCACGGTATACGGTGCAAGTGAACCGCATGCGAAGGTTTACTCGGATACCCGCGTCAATGGCAGAGTCCACCACTGCTTGATGATCTGCAAAGTCAAAGTTTGTGAGGAAGCCCAACGAGCCCAGCGCAAATGGGAGGACTGGTGGAACAATGCGCTGGAACAACCACGAAGTAAAAAGCACAGTTCCATCACCCCCCAGCTGCAATTCTATGAGAACTGTGCAACAAGCCACCATACAAACGCTTACAGTGACGACAAAATCAAACAAATGTGGGCTGCGAGTGCACATTTCACTCGTCCAATACCGGAGTTGGCCCTCTTGTTGTACATGAGAGTCATCTTGAGACGTATATGATGACAAGGACGACAGCGAATTATTACTTGACGACCTTCTGCTGGGAAGCGGTTCAAATAGCTTGGGATGGTCACGTTTAATGCCGGCAGCATCGAAGCGCCTAGACTGTCGTAGCTGGTGATCCACGTAACTGTACACGTGTATCAGGACAAGATAAGGATCATTGATGGGTTACTCACACAATAAGACCACGATGACCATGGCGTGGTTTGAGCATGAGGTAAAGGGCGAGCTCGCGAGTTAGCTTGATAAGCCTGTTGTCTCGAGCCTTGGTCACGATGAGGACACTTTGAATATTTGCACGTATCCGAGCACGGCCTGTACGGAATGAGCAGGAAGCACCACATCGCGCACAGGACAACTTACCCAGCTGCTTGCTCATTTCTCGGACACCAACGGCAGTCTCCGCAAGCTGCCTCGTCAAACTACCACTGTGGGGATCGTCGTCGTCCTCATTACTATACAGCGTGTGAGTAGCGCTATCCCTGCATGGAAGCCCTACTGGCGGAGAAATCGCTTGATTGCTCTGATAGTGTCGTTGCGGCTGCTGAAGGGACCTAGCTACACCAACGTCGGTGCCAAGCACTTCCCCCTCCTTTGTGTGCAACCAGTCCTGGAGTGCCGCACCCTTGTCGAGGTGGGAGTGCACGAAGCATGGTGATTTAGTGGGCAAGTGAGAGGAATCCATAGACGAGGGTATCGAGCCAAAACTTGAGGGTGAACTCGAAATGGAGACTGGTGTTGCGCTACTGGCAGGTTGATGCGTAATAGTGTCGGCTATCGTGGGTGATGTGGCGATGGCTTTACTACCAATCAAGTCACCAGGTGACCGCCGCTCGACTACGGTATCGTGGTTCCAGGTAATGTTCGTTTGTAAAGAAGAGAGAGACGACAAGATTGATGGTCTGCTGCCTCGTCTCGACAGCGAGGGCCGAATGACACTTTCGGTTGGTAAGAAGTCCATGTCTGCGTCGTCGTCTGCGTTCGAGTTGGTTCGGGATATGGTCGGTGAGGTGGGTGGAGTACTGAAAATATCTAAATCAAGCTCGGGCGTGGACATCTCTTATGCTGCTTGTTTCCGATAGGCTGATGGGAACGGCGAGAAGGCCCCGGAGCGACCAGAGGTGGATTGGACACTGACGGTCCGTTTAACTTTCCTTACGCTGGGAGGGTCTCTCAGCTTTATACTCGACGCTTCCATTAAACTCAGCTTGAAAACAATCACCCAGGCGACACGAGATATGGATTTCGGAAGTAAGCACTGCACATGTAAATTGTTTCTTGTCAACGATGGCCAGCAACGTCTGATCGGGCACGGTATCCAAGCCATGCGTTTTCTCACCGCGATCACGGCGAACGTGAAGCCCGCCTGGGCATCTTCACGGCGTCCCACGGCACCGGGCTTCTCACCGTAGGACGGTTGAATCTTTACGATCCAGTGCTTCTCACATATGCCAGACGACGTTAAGGAGTTCTCGCATGGCTATGATTCCATTCCCTGTCAGTGACAGGCCTTTCTAGGACGTACTGAACACTGCAGACTAAGCGCAGCGCCTTCTTCGATCACAGGCAGGTGGAGATCCGATTACGCTCAATGATCTCATGATATTGGATCGCAGCACGCCCACAGCCCAGTACCCTTGTCAAAGGGTCCGCCCCCGTATCTTTCTGTCCAGTACCGATGCAATGGCACGCAGCGGCGCTGACATCCCAGGTTTCCCAACCATGCCGAACACTTATGCACACCCCGGCTCTCGGATGCGGTGCATGTCATGAAGGCTTATGCTATTCATATTTCCTGATGGCGGCTCAGGGAATGATCCCGAAGCTTGCTGTCTTTGCGCCGCCCCGCGGTGTGGTCATTTTCACACTTGTGAATGCATACTGCTTCTAGTTCGATGCAAGATATGACGCTCTTCAGAAGGTCGCCATGGGGTTTGAGGTGGGCGGCGGCGCATGTGACCATCAAAATCAAGTTCGCACCTCGATCCAGATACTGTCTAGTTAATACACCCGAGCTGATGTTTAATTTCATTCTTTCCCCTTTTGCGTCGATGTGTTATATACGGAACAACTCCCGGAGGAGAAAACTTTATGATTGTGTGGTATATATGACAAACGACGTCACATCGTATCCCGTCGCCTTTCCATGCGCGCTCACTCCACTCCCAGATGCGGGACGATCACTATACGTGGTACGCGGTAGCCCTTCCCTTCCTCAAAAGAAGACCGTATCCCACAGCACGAATCTCTCAAGCTCCCTATAGTCCGACCTATCTTTTGCGACCGCCCAAAGCCACACGTCCAGCTCTGGAAGTGTGATATCCTTGATCCACTTCTGATCATCTGGCAAGCTAGCTTCGTCTAATTGATGTGCATATTCAATGATTTTCTCGCAAGCGTCCACAGCTGCGGCACGCAAAATATATGCCTGATCCGGAGTGAGGACAGGTCCTTCTTTTGGTAGTGCCGTCCTTGGCTTCGTTCCTGGAGCCACAGCGGTGCCTACCCCCAGTGACGTGTCCTTGGGAAGATCGAGGAGCGTGTTAACTTTAGTCTCGTTCGCAGCATCAGGGAATATACTCCGCAACGCAGCATCTTTTGCCCCTGAAAGGTCCAGTACTCCCAGATGAACAAGTAGAGAAGGAAGGACGTTATCTGTAAATACTGGCACTTTTGTAGTGTCTGGGAGCGGGAACGGTGGTGGGGAGGACGACCCAAAGCGCAGAGTCATCCCGTGGATGAGGAAGAGTGCCTTCTTGAAACAATATACGGCTGTTTCCAGATGACTGGTGTTAAGTACCACTTCCAGCGACCAAGATGAAAAACTGACGTCTTCCGTCCACAACTGCCGTGTCTCGAAATGCAGGAAAAGCGCATGAGAGCTGGAAATGCTGTTAATCTTGGCAATGTGAGGTGTGCAAGGAACCCACGTCTTTGAGAACGTCATCCACAATCACACCACTTCCTCCAGAGCGTTTTGATGTTAAGCTTCGCAGGACAAATGACCCCAAGTCTGGCATTCCTGATCGCTCCAATATTTCTCCCGTATCATTCAACGTGGTGCTGATCAATTTGACTAGATCGTATATTTGTCCAGCGAGCTCTCCGACAGTTACGCCCGGTAACGTTTCATGAGATCGTTCCACGTATATCTCGACAGACATGAGCTCTGCGATTTGCTGCGGTGTGATTGCTCTCATGCCCCTGGCGGCGAGCAGATCACCTTGGCCAGTAGTGGAGGACAAGTACATGCCAAACACAAGTGCTCTTATGTTGTCCCATGCGCCGCGACCGGTTTGTTCGTGAAGAGGTACACGATACCCCGAGGCAAAATTAAGAAGACAAAGTACGGAAAGGAAGTTTAATTCGGATAGGACCGAGGGAAATTTGAGCGGGAAATGGAGCCCGTGGTTGCTCGAGACACGCTTGAACGTATGGAGGAACGAGGGAGAGAATAATAGCCGTTTCACGGCATGATCTGTCATCTGGGGTTGGGGGATTGGTAAGGCGCTGTGCTCTATAGGGCAGGAATTAGACAAGCAATGTCGCACGTCGCAGAGGCTGTGGCATCTGCATCAACCCTGGTGGCAGCGACATCGTGTTCGTAATCCATGAAATGGAGTCTTGATGCGCGTGAAGAACTAGCGGACAACCACCCACCCTGATGTTTTGAGCTTCCCGAAGCTCTTTGCAGGAGTCTCTGATTGCATCAACATAACTACTCGGAAGAGGTGGCGCGAAATCTTGAGAAGTCATAGGCTTAAGAATTGCAGCAGTGCGCACTGCGAATGTCTTGAATGTTTCGGGTTTGCCAGGTCACTGGGAGCGGTACATATCATAGACGATTCGTCTAGGCAGACGGACAAGACAATCTTATCGCCCACCACACGTGATCGCGGGCAAATTTAGCTCGGTTGTAAATTGTGTTCAGTTGGGCCAGCCTCAGAGTACTTGGGCCCTGGGGTGTATTGATTCTGAATATCTGGCAGGCTGTTTGCTAACCATCTAGTAGCCATGAACCTCTTGTCTCAATGTTCACAAAGTTCCAGGATGCTTTATGCTGCCCGTCGCTTTCATTCGAGCGCCTCGTTCGCCAATGAAGGTTAATGTTCTATTCGTGAAACGTCGAGGGCGGATCCAAGTTCAAGGTGCTAATTTTTCCGCTAGGAATCCGAGCACAGCTCCTCGCTGGAGTGAAGCAGAGTATGAAGGTATGCACGCAGTTCCCCATGTTACGTCCTGGTATCTCATACGCAAGTAGAACAAAGACCAGGTGTCATCCATGACCTTGAGGGTACGCTCGCTCTGTGCGGTGTCATGTGGTGATCCCAGCATTCACGTTTGCTACATACAGTCCGTACTCTCCGAAGTATACAATCTTGACAAGTCCTCTGGTTCCAAGGTTTCGTCTTCCGTGATCGTCGGTGTCCTGCGCAAAGCGGTCCTACGACGTGTTCGTTCTTTTTTGATCTTGTCCGGGGACACTGTTCACATTACTATTTCAGACTGAGTCTGCTTCTCAATTCGTGAGAGGCGAGCGACCCGACCTTGCAGAAAAGGAAGCCCGAGAAGCAGAAATTATATCTGGATTACTACCGCCCACGCTCTCAGAAGCAGAGATAGACAAAGTACTCAAAGATGTCGCTTCGAATTGTCCCCGAGACGATAATCCAAAAAAAGCTCTTGGATGGATATTCAAGTCATTCTATTCCAAGATTGACAAAGCGAATGTAGATCCAGACTTGGTAAAAAGTAGAGCCGAGACATTGTTGAATTCTTGAATCCAACAATAACCTGTGTTTATAAGACTACCATAGAAATCTTACACATGGCTCAAAGGACTCCGCCGTTCACATCCATGGGATAATCCTATGAAGATTCCTCAGAGTATGGGTTAGTCGATGCTCCAGCCTCGGGAAATGTAGTGGTGACTGGCTGAGGACCTCTATCTGCTGAAAGAGCAAATCAATTTAACAATACATGTTTCTATGCGAGGTACGACATACACTGAACATCACTTGTCGTGACACTCGGAGGGGACTGTGGCGGAGCCGTAGACAAAGCCGGGGGGAGAGCGCTTCTCACCCTGACGAGGTCTTCCATGCAGCGGGTAATCGTATTCGACACGCCTTGCAAGATTCGTATTCGTTCGTCAATTGCTTCTCGTGTGGTTCGATCCAGGAGCGCCAACTGGGCGTCTGTTACGTGGTCATTGTTCCGGTTGTGCAATTGTGGGCTGGTGGCTTGTGAGCTGGAGCTAGCCGTTTGCACAGTAGGTGCTGCGGGCGAGGACAAATGTAGATCAGGTACTGTTGGATGAGATGGAGCACGCAAACTCTCTGCTGCCTGGCTACCATCCAGTGGTATCAAAGACGGGACCTTCCATGTTGACGAATCATTCGAGGTCGAAGCGACAGATGCAGTTTCAGAGCATGACGGGAATCTAGCGGAAGTATTCGAGTGTCCACCGAAGCGCCTCAAGGCAGCTTGAGCGGCGGCTCCAGCTGGTGTTTGTGAAGTATCTTGCGATTGTGCCTGTGTTGTAGGTGCTTGGTTGCCACCTCCACCCGTAGAAGGTTCCTGGGCAGCTGGTGCACCTCTGTGATTAAGCCATCGTTGATCAAAATCCCACGGACGCCAGTCCTGATTGGGCCCGACGAACCCAGTGAACGGCGGTACAGGCTGCGAGGATTGGGGTAATTGCACTTGGCCATGCGGTGGCTGACCTTGGTATTGGATATTGTACTGAATGACCACACCTGGCGTCGCACCAGGAACCCAACCCTGAGTCCCTGTATTCTGTGGCCCTTGAGCTTGAGGGTGCTGACGAGCAGCCGCTTGTGGAGGCTGAGCGGCATTGCGCGCAAATCTCCCTAAAACTCGAGCAAGCGCATCATTTTCTGGCTGTTGCTGAACGCCAGCCTGATGAAATCCAAATAGATTTGGAGGTTGGCGGGCTCCAACCTGCGGTTGTGGTCGCGCAGCTTGGGGTTGGCGTTGCTGATTCTGTGGGAGATTGTCAAGGACACTCTGTCGGCTACGAAACATCGAATCAACATTGACTGGAAAAAAACACTAATGTATCACGAGAGGGCTTACCATGTCGGGCAATTTTGTTGGCGCTCGAGCCACGACCGCAAGCAATAAAAGTGAAAGATATGTCCACAAGGTAGCTTTTTTGGAGACATGTTTGGTCCATCGGGGGAAGGTTGTGTCTCTGGCTGAGCACCTCCGGGTCTTCCTTGATAATACATTTCCTCACGGCAAATGATACAGGTGCGATCCGTCATAGCGGACATCTCCTGCTCAGTTGCGTCTGGATATCGTTCATCCATATTACGGGTAGCTGCGCGGTATCGGATCAATGCGCGAAGCCTCGTAACAAACGAGCGTCCGGTGAGGTATACATCCCTGATGATGTTTAAAGGCAACCCGTACAGAGCCACGATAAACAAGAAGAATAGAAGATATGTGATGAGCTTGAGGAAGTCTGAGTCGATCAACCAGAAGTTGAGACAAGCGAGTGCAGTGCAAAGGTTAACGTACCAGTCACCAGCTCGACGTAAAAGATCCACATGCTCTTGTTTTGCCAGGGAGGGGCATTCTCTCCACCTCTCTGTTGCGCGCGGCGAAGATCGATAACACAGATCAAGTACTTGGCTATGACGTTCATAGCACTAGCCATGAGGATAGCGTACTGTTGGATTTATTGACAAGAGATTTGTTGCAGGGTTGTGGTTACCTACTTCGTTCGCAAACATCATCATCCCACCGACACCATTCTTGGTTGTGCTATCGACGGCGAATGCGAACATGATTAAATCAATGAACCAAAGGATAGTGAACAAGGTGGTCATCCGAATATGAAATAACATTGGCGGTCCAGGATATGGGCGCTGGTCCATCTGCCAAGAGGTAGTCATGTAGGAATGGGTCCAAATGACAAAGGGGCGAACAACGCACCCATTCAATACGATCGGAAGCCAACCAGTGGAAAGATTTGACAAAGAGCAAGAACCCGAACATGAGGAGGAACGGGATGTCGAAATCATCTCGGAAAATAGTGAACGCGAGGAGTGACTCGGTCACAAAGAACCAGAGACGATCATAAAGCCGCTGAATCGATCGTTAGACACAGCCAATTGATTGATTGCATGACGTGGTGACATGCCTCAATTTCCTGAGGCCGGAGAGAACCAAAGAATAGACGCTGGGCGCATTGAGCACATAGCAGTGCGACCAAGAGCCCGAAATTGACGAGGATCTGGCAGAGGTTGAGATGGGGGGGATATTGCATGCTGAAGATAAAGACTGACCAAGACACTCCGATTGCTCTTGGAGAGGTGGATAGCAAGAGAGTAGAAATTGCTATGGCTCCTGAGGGCACTAGCGACGGTGGCAGAGACAGCGATGGAGGATACTGTGGCATAGAGGAGGACCTTGTGCGAGCTCAGAGAGACAAAGAATCTGCCCTCTCTTGCCCGGAGTGCATCATTCCATGGCATGGCGGACGAGAAACTCTGAACGTTGGAGGACAGTTTCAAGTATAGACGTGTCACAATTCTCACGCTTATAGGTGGAGCGTAAACTCAACCATGTACTACTACTTACCGGACGCTATGCAGCTCCAGCTCATGCCCGGTAACCACGGCCATTTTCTCAGCGCAGACCACCTGAAATAAATCACCGTTTAGATTTCTCCATCAGAACTTCATATGCGTGTTGTCCACGTACTTCGACACGCCGTCAACAAGCGCGTGACCCACATAATTTGACTATAAAACCCCTCATGTTGCCCAGGCACCCAGCCCGTTTGTCTTTTATCGCCAGCGCCTATACCTTCTCAGCCGTTGACGCCAACTAACGCCGATAAAAAAATGTCCGAGCTGCGCCGGCGGAATATTGCAGACTCCATACCTGCTCAAAAGAAGACCCAAATTAACAGTGATACGACGCAAAGCAGCCCCCTGAGTGCTTCCGTCGCTCTCAAGACTGTCCTGTTCTTGTCTCTTTCAGTGTCTGCATTTTTTTGGCTTTACACACAGGTACCACCGGGTTCTGTCAACTGCTACGCCATTTGCTCGCGCTCTGGTGCAAGGATATACACTGTCGACGATGCCAATCCCATTGTTCAGTGTTTGGTCATTCAAGATGACTTCGTCGTCGACATCGGCTCTCTAGGTGCTCTCTCGTCTACTGATCTCCATATCTGGACCAACTCATGCTATACCAGACGATATCTCGACTCGTTGGTATGCTGCCAATAACTCCGGATCGACGCTCCGAATTCGATACATCGACGACCAGTCGATCGTGGTGCCTGGACTGAGTGGTCAGTCCAATGGCCCTTTAGACAACACCCAAAGTAAAAGTACTGTGTAGACTCGCATGCACACATCCTAGAGTATGGTGCCAATCAACAACTTCCCTTAGAAGGTGGCAAGTCCATCAATGGTAAGTATTTATTATCAAGTGGTGTTTCCACCATTCAACCTCTTTTTCTTCGCAGAAACTATTGCACTCATCAGAGACTATATCATAGAACATCCGGATGTTTACCACAATTCATCCGGGTTCATAGAAGGTTGGGGGTGGGACCACACTTCCTGGCCGGTGGAAGAGTGGCCTACCGCGGTATGTGTCATTTGTTGTCCTCGGTCTCCACATCTGTAAACCTACATTCCCGCGGCCCGCAAAGGATGCTCTCGATGAGGATCCGGTCATCCGTGGGAGGCCGGTGGTGCTCCAAAGCAAGGATGGTCATGCATTGTGGGTATCCAAGACGGTGCTTCAATGGAGTGGTCCTTTTCCAGGAGTTGTGGAAGGAGGTGTTGTGGTCCGCGACGCACTTGGGAATCCCACTGGTTCGTAGGATCCGCCAACAGCCTGCGCGATACCTAACCTTACATCCTGCAAGGTGTATTGCTTGACAACGCACAGCAGTTGGTGAAGAGACCTACCCCGACGGAAGACGACCTTCTTAGACGTTTCGCAATAACTGCGAAGGACGCCTTGTCCTTGGGTTTGACGTCTATACATGACGCTGGTCTCCGACCTGTATCACTTGAGTTTTTCAAGAGGTAGGATCTCAGTACGCTTAAACAGCCGGAGGCTCAACTCGCAATTAAGGCAAGCAGCTGAAGGATTACTTCCCGTAAGTATGACATCGACTTTCCATCTATCTTATGTCACTTCCCACTCAGATCCGAATCTACGGGATGCGTTACTTCGATGAGGTCGGCCCCTACTGGGGAAATATTTCAAAACCTATCATTAATGCGGGGAACGGTCGCCTGAATGCTAGAAGTGTTAAAATCTTCGCGGATGGTAAGAAGGCAGTTTTATACACCAAATACATCCATTTACGTTACTTGGTTGTGTAGGTGCTTTGAGGTCTGGTGGGGCAGCAGTAAGTAACACATACAAGAATGCCTGCTGGATATTTCTTAACGACAGTTGTCCGCTAGCTGTATGAACCTTATCATGACAATCCTGGAACGAAGGGATTTATGCGTTTGGATGAGAAAGTATTGCGCGAAGTCGTCCCTCGGTTTCTGAAAGATGGGTGGCAAGTTGTGAGTATCTTGCCAATCTTGATGTGTCTACCTCACAATATCTTCATTCAGAATATTCATGCTATTGGCGACTATGCGAATAGTATAGTCCTAGATACCTTCGAGGCTGCTCTCAGGGATGTCAATGTTACAGCGCTGAGACCTCGTCTCGAGCATGCTCAGATACTACGAGAGGAAGACATGATCCGTGTAGGCAAACTAGGTGGTGCGTCAGCATTGTCTCGATTCTAGAGCAAGCCGTCTAAAAAGCTTTTCTGCATCGCAGTCATCGCAAGTGTGCAACCTACTCATGCGTGCGTCATCATCTTTCTTCCCTACCTCCTATGACATGCCTTGACCCATTTGTTGTACAGAATCAGCGATATGTGGTATGCTGAAGACCGTCTCGTGCGTATAAAGCGTGGATGTTATCAATTCTTCCTATTGACCACATCCACCACAGGGACCTGAGCGAGTGAAAGGTTTGTATGCCTTCCGCTCTCTTCTAGATCATGGTGCCCGGCTTGCCCTCGGCTCTGACTTTCCAGTGGAAGACATGAACCCGCTCTCTGGTTTCTATGCAGCTATAACGAGGTTATCTCCTGACGGTGTTTCTCCTAAAGGGCCCTCCGGTTGGTAAGTGGCTATACCAAATGGGAAATGCGCAAACGTGGGACCTAATCGACGCTTAGGTTCCCAGAGCAATGTCTGAGTCGTATACAGGCTTTACGAGGTGTGTTTGTAGTGTTTCTTGCATACGGCTAAGGTATCTCACGGCTGGGCTGATAGGTATGACCATCGACCCCGCTTACGCTTCCTTTATGGAGGACACACTCGGATCGATCACCCGGGGAAAGCGCGCAGACTTTGTCGTTCTCTCCCAGGATATCATGACAGTTTCGGCGGACCAAATCCTTAAAACGCGAGTACAGGCAACTTTCATCGACGGAAAACTCGTGCATGGTAGTCTGTGACGACAAGTCCTGCTTTTAGTTCTAGGGGACCACTATCATTAAAAATCGGGTCCGCTGGCTGCGACCCATGATGGTTACTTGTGACAATTAGAGAGCTCATCATGTGATATAACACTACATAATTCTTTGTGCCCATTCGGCAATGGCCGCGTTTGGTGCCACAGACGCGTTGACCTTGACGCGTCCCAAACGCGTCCTCTAAGTTCTGACTTGAGACCGAGGTACCACAAACGAGTGGCAGACGCGTATTTCTCAATTCACGACTCAAATGCCCTCGTTTCAGTCTCCTGTCGTTGGAGAGAAGCGAAAGCAACCGATGGATCAAACCAGTCGGAAGAGAATCGCACTCGAGAGTCCCAGTGGTCGCGGTGCAGCTGAGCGTGTTAGTGGAAGCTCCAAGGAAGAGTACTGGATGATACAATGGTATGTTCATTTCCGACGTCATTAATGATGGTTCATACACGTCTGCCTGATCCCATGGTTAACAGGCGGATGCCTCAGTACAAGAAACACAAGACGTGGGATGGTGACGCAGTTCTCGTGTTGAATGGTGCAAAAGGGACCATGTACGATCTAGAAGGCAAATTGTATGCGGCCTTTTTTTATCGTTACAGCACTCGACTGAATGTATCTTGTCGCAGCATTGGCGCCGGCTCTCTGAACGCCCCCAAAGTAGAGGAAGGCGGAGAATACGAGTTCGGCGGAAAAGAGGTTGGGATTGATCATTCCATTTCAAGGGCGGACTTTCTATCCGGGAAATGTTTCGGTCGTGGCTCCAAAGTGATCTCAAACGCCACCGCCCCTTCCACGGCAACTCTTCAAAAACAATTTGTTCCGCTGAAACCTTCGAATCTTGCCACTCCTTATAAGACACCCACGAGGAAGGTCGTGGACCTACAGCCAGTCAATTTACTTTCCGGTCAGTCCGGTACAACCGCGCAGGAGCCTCGAGGATCACGGTCATGCTGGTCGGCAAATTGGTACGTATACAGCCCATTTAATTTATCACATCGACAACAGCGATCTAGGCGCCGGCCCAAAGCCAGCAAGCACAAGACATGGGATGGGGATGCATTTGTCCAGCAGATCGGAAATCAGTTAACTGTGATTTCTGAGAAGGGCAAAATGTTCGAATCTTACTTCCCACTGTTTGCCGTACTGATGACATACCGGAATCACAGAATTGGACGTAAAGATTGGGACGGTCTCCCGCTTCAGAGTGGATATCAATTTTACGCCGGAAGTAAGGAGATTTCGCTGGATTCACCTATTTCGCCTTCGCAATTGCCGTCGATTACGGGTGTCGAAGAGGGAGCGAGTGATCCTGACGATGCTAGTCGGGACAGATCGTCGCCAACTCCTACGGTCTCCCTACAACAAGATCGTTCGTCGAAGAAGGAAAACGTTCCTCAGGTGACAATCCCAAAAAACTTCGTTCCGCCCGCCTCTTTCTACGGCCAACCTCCTAAGGAACGGCTAAATGGTCCTTTGTGAGCATTTTGCACTATGAAAAAACTTTCGTTAACCCTGATTTTAGGCACGATCCGGACGCTGATGGCGCAATAGTCATGAAGATGCCCACTAAAGCGCACGCAGAAAAATTCAACAAAAAGTACCATGACCTACCTATTCCTTTCATCGGAACTAATACATGCATACTAGAAGCCAGCCTATTGTTCCGGTTGTCCTTGATCCTATTGTTGCAAGACATTTACGACCTCACCAGATTGAAGGTTGCTTTTTTTGGTCAAGGGGGTGACAAATGATACTGATTTTTAGGTGTCTGTTTCTTGTACGAATGTGTCATGGGTTTGCGGAAGCACGAGGGTCAGGGTTGCATCCTTGCAGATGAGATGTCAGTTGTGTTCCAGTGTGACTCTTGATAAATGCTGACTTTTGCGACATCCAGGGGTCTCGGGAAGACGTTGCAGGCATGTACTGTGGCCTTTTCAGCTCTTCGTAGCTGATTTGAGATAGACCATCGCACTAGTTTGGACGCTCCTCAGTAAGCCAGTACCTGTATCATTTCCAGGTATTTGACGATGGCGCAGAACAAAACCCTTATGGCGGTGGAGTGGGTGTCATCGGAAAGGCATTGATTGTTTGCCCAGTGTCGCTCATTAACGTGAGTTGAGGCAGTGGAAGCTAACAGTATAGACTGAGTTCAGTTTCAGAATTGGCGCGCCGAGTTCCGCAAGTGGTGAGTCTGAGGTAGGCGAGATTGCTCATAGATGACTACCCTTGTAATCTAGGTTGGGTCGTGACCGCATCGGTGTTCTGACCGGGGACAAAGATAAATCCCAAATCAAGCAGTTCTTGAACTCGTATGCAAACCATGCCTTGAGGGTTCCTTGGATTCTCATGAACATTGTTTCCTAGACGAGTTCATCAGGTCCTCATAATCGGTTACGAGAAGTTGAGGAGTGTCATGTGAGTGGTAAACAACTTCCCGATATGCTCAATCGTCAAACAGGTCAGTAGAAATGACCTCGCATACTGCAAGTGAGTGAAGAAGCGGCATTTCTGCGGTCAGATGGGCCTGAAGTCTCGACGATCAGTCCTCCGATTGGTCTAATAGTTTGTGATGAAGGTTTGTGAAATTACCATACGTAGGTCTCTTTTTTATCCTGAAGTCCAATAGGACATAGGTTAAAGTCTGCGAACAATAAGACATCTACGATGTTCAAGGCACTTCGTACCCCTAGGAGAATAATTCTGTCCGGGACACCTATCCAGAATGACTTGAGCGAGTTTCATGCAATGGTAGGTTCCTTCAAGGCACTTATTTTCACCACATGCGTTAAGACGTAATTTATAGGCCGACTTCTGCAACCCTTGTCTGTTTGGTAGCTATTACACTTTACCCACGCTGCTGGTTTGATTGACCCTAATCCAGATGATTACAATACATTTCGACGGGTGTATGAGGTTCCTATTCTGAAGAGCAGGGCGCCTGATCGTACTGAGAAGGAATTCGAGATCGGAGAAGCGCGGTCGGCTCAGGTATGTTCAATGCAATGGATTCTTCCGACCGGTTTTATGTGACATAACTAGTTGTCCACTATCGCAAAGAGTTTCGTGTTGCGACGTGAGGCAACAATTTTGAAAAACTATTTACCACCCAAACGTTAGTCCCCACAATCTCATATTATATTGTGCTGAATATTATTGTAGATGAATATGTCGTGTATGTGACTCCATCGAAGTTGCAGCTCTCCATGTTTGCTATAATCCTCAAACCCGAAAAACTGGACACCTTAATTGATGGGTCGACTGCCGAGTCTCTTGCTCTTATTGGAACGCTGACAAAAGTCAGCAATAGCCCGATCCTGCTAAAAGCTCAAATTGAAAAGGCCAGAATGTCCAAAGGGGAGCAGAAGATACGTCCAGGCCTCACGGAAGCAGTGAAACTTCTTCCAGAGCGAGCCCAGATTGAAGACTTTTCTCTCAGTGGTAAGGGTATTTCTACTTGCACGATACAGGATGATGTGACACATACATTGAAGGCAAACTAACCGCGCTAGCAAGCCTTCTTAAAACACTTCGACAGGTATGCCAGATTGAATGATGTATGTTTAGTCGGAAGTTAAGCAACAAGCAGCACACGGAAGAGAAATGCATTTTGGTGTCTCACTATACATCGACTCTCAACATTCTCGAAGCTTTCTGCAAGAAGCAATCTTATACCTACTTGCGTTTAGACGGGTGGGTGCAAGGCAAGTTCCAATGGGAGACCTCATGACATGTGGTTCTAGACAAACACCAGCTGCAAAAAGACAAGAATATGTCAATGTCTTCAACAAGTCTTCTCAACGAAGCCATTGTTTGTTTCCTCTACCGATAAGCAATAATGTCTCCTGACATGATCTATAGTCTTGTTCCTACTGAGTTCCAAGGCGGGTGGTGTTGGACTAAATCTTATCGGTGCCTCCCGCCTTTGTCTCATTGACTCTGATTGGAATCCAAGGTGTGCTGGGTCTTCTTAACCTTTCAAGTATCTTTCATATTTGCTTCTAGTCATGATCTACAATCAATGGCACGAATACATCGGTCTGTTGTATCCGAGGCTCGCTTCTCAGTTTGATACTCATTCCATAATACAGCGATGGCCAAAAACGGCCGGTTTTCATATATCGATTCTTGACAGCTGGGACCATTGATGGCAAGTATACTCAGTGTTCCCTGGCCAGGACCTCACACAGTTTGTTGTACAGAGAAAATCTTCCAACGACAGGTCACCAAGATCGGGTTGAGCAATTGTCGGTGACACCATCCATTTGATCGTGTGTTTACTGATTTTGTCCGTCCCTCTAGCCCTCATGGGCAATGTAAGACGATTACTCTTGAACTTTTGGCATGCTAAATCATCACCCAGGAAGTTGCTGGATCTAAAGCGGATTCCTTCACCCGGAGAGATGTGAGTGATTATCTGATCAAACTGAATCACGAATTCAATTCAAGTCTAGCTTCGTGACATCTTCCGCATTCAACCCGACACACCGTGTAATACTCACGACCTCTTGGAATGTGAATGTGATGGTCGGGGACTGTCAAGCGTTCACCGTATGGATACGACTATCAAACTGGAGGAAGTAGCTGCCGAGGGGGATGACGATTATTCTGAACAAGGATTTATCAACGCATCTCAGCTTGACCCAGTCCAACTCGACAAGGCGGACAAGGCGGTGACTATCTTCCATCGCGATCGACAAAAAAAGTCGTATTGACTTAGTCATCAGGAACTTCGAAAGAAGAGAGTCGAACTCGCCGCGCTTGGGGAGTGGACTCACATCAATTGTCTGCGACATCACACTCAACACGATGTTCACGATGATATCCTGCGACGACTCCTTTACTTCGCGGATGACGACGACATGGACCAGGCCGAGCCAGCTAAGCCACAATCCAGACTGGATTCATTATTGACCTCTGTTGACCTCGAGAACGTCGTGGCAATGGACGAGAAGCAACGCTCGCCATCCGTACGGGACGTCCCAGGGGGGACCGTCTCCTTTTTGTTTGAAAAGATTTCGACGACTGGTCTGGACAATGTTGGCGACAGCTTGAAGCGGTGATTCTTTACTTTCAGTTCACGTCGATTCTTGTCAATTTCGTTAGAACTCATAAGTATACCTCGCTGAACTGCTTCAACTAACTGCATAGGCATTACACGGATGGAAGGATACTGTTACACATTATTACTTAATTCAATAGACGTCATATATGTGTCCTTCGGCGACCACGCAGCAGTGTGAAGACATGCGGTCGCGGTGGTCTGACGAGGTCCATGTCTTCGTCAACTGCAGTGATTTTCACCAGGAGCACGGTGATCTCGTCCTCCCTCAGTCCATATTCGCGAAGTTTTTGTGCCCTGACTTTGATAGAATCCAAGCGAGGTTGAATACCCACGAAATCCAGCAACTTCTGGAACAACTCTGCCACCCAGCTAACCCTCTCCTGCATGAAGCCTGCTCCACAACCATGGGCAATTAGAAGGTCGTGGACTGCCTGCCTAGAGGAATGATATCGGTCACCGAACTCTCGTTTTGTGGTAGTACAAGCGTGACCGACAACGCGGATGCCACACTCTGTGAAGTGAGGTTCGTTTTCCAACCACCAATCTTCCATGTTTTCTTCATGCTCGAGATGAGTGACGACGAGAGCAATGGGGACTTTCTTTTGGCAGAGAAAGTCGTGGAAAAGCAGGTAATTTTGTTGCATATTGGCTGTGATCCTACCCCTTCGTATACAGAACACCAACAAGTTGATCCCCCCAGTGTCGGACAAGTACCGAACAAGACGATACGCCTTGTTGATAGCGCCGATCAAGCAATCGGGGTCCCTGAGCGACTGAGGTTCGTTCAAGCCGACAGTGTCGAATATGCGAAAATCCCGCCCTTTGATTGCGACGTCGTAGGGTCTAGCGTCCAAGGTGCAGCTCGAGGCGCCGGATGAAGTCCTTGCTACATCATGATCTGAACCGAGGATGAGGTTGACGAGCGAGCTTTTCCCAGCTCCCATTTCTCCGAAGAGAACGACGTTGGATCGGCGCTGAGTCGGCTGATTCAACCAACGGCATGGGTAGAATCCGAGAGACGACACGAGGAGTACATTCAGTCTCGGTCGCTGCGGCATTGAAGGCGAATTCTGACCTTACTCTGCTTGAACACTGGGCCTTCTTCATCCTGGGGGCACATACCCGCGAGGGGAGTAGTGGCGCGCCTCGTCATAGTCATTTCAACCGAAACGAAGGGTACAATGCAAACGCAAAGTAGGAAATGGTCCTGGAGGGCGAGGGCGAAAGTACCGGGGGGTAGGAGGGCTACAGCAGGGTAGGGAATGAGTCGAGCGGACAATGTGGATAATATGTCTCGCTTGGTCACGAAGATAGCGGAGGTAGGGAATACTTGTGGTGCTGGTCAGATTGATCGATAGATCTGACCACATCCTCACTCATGGATCACGGGGAAGTTGGCTATTTCTCCCACAACGCCTCGTTGATGTCAGGAGGCCCAGGCATATCGATGTGACGTACGAATTCACGCCGGCCCGTCAGTATCCGAAGTAGATGGATCTGACACATGTTCGCATCACTGGCGTGACTTTGTATGCTCAACGGACGGCAAATATCGCGTTCTCTCAGGTAAGATATACACGCAAACGGAGGTGTCCACGACGTGAGGAAACTCGAGATAGTGAATACGGGAACCAAGACTTGAGGTGTACATTATTGACTTACTTGCGGCTACTGGATTGTACATCGTAACCCCTTCCGCTGACTTTCCTCCCGACCGCCCTGCTCTACCTTGCGAACCACGATGTCTGCATCATCCTGACTCATCCCACAGCGTGACACCAACATGCGTACCATTTGCTTCCTGCTATGGACGTGCTGAGTAAAGACCAACCGTCTGAGATAGATTGAGAAGTTGGTGAACCAGGTCCGAGTGTCGACAGCGTAAGCGTGTTGCATAGCACACTTGGCAAGAAGATCCGAAATTATCGTCTTGGATTCTTCATACTTGTCTGCATACATGTTTCCATAACCCGGCGTGCAGGTGACGCACGCGTGCGCTATGGAATTGATGCCGAATCTGGTGAATTCGTGTGAGTTCCGTTGCCACCATCGCTCCATCGGTGTCTCGGACTCCATGTTTGTGATGACGAGTGCGATGGGGACAAGACGACAGCAGAGGAATTCGTAGAACAGCCTGTAGTTGTGTTGGGTGGTCGCGGTGATTCTGCCACCCCGAACACAGAACACGAGCAGATGAATACCGCCGGCAGTGTTCAAGGAAGTTATCAACCGGTGAGCTTTTTCGATTGCGGCGAGATAATG
>JBBPRX010000211.1:0-20472 GCA_038093195.1 Boletus fagicola
ACACACACATGATCGGATCTACGATCCATGACATCATCAGCACGTGTACTTAATTTCCGCTCTTCTCTCACGTGCTGCTTCTTTATTTCCCAGCATCAATCTTCTTTTCTCACCTTAGTCATCTTTATTACCAACTTCTCTCATGAGAAGCTTGGTCCATGCACATACATGTACAGTATATAAAGTAGATAGTTGATGACTGGAACCCCAGTCTAATCCATTTGTTCCTTACTGGAATTAAGGCGTGACTTCTCCTCCTCTTTATTTCCTCTATCGGTCCTCCTTGAGTTTTCCCTTTGTCAGACTTAGTGTGGTCTGCAATTAGTTCAGCCAGTGTTGCTTTCGGACTTAGTTCTGCAACACTTGGATTAGACTATATACACTGCCCGGGCTCTTGGGCTAAGGAGTACCCTGTGGAGTTTTCCAGCTTTCCTTTCTTCATCACGTTCGTGCCTTTAGGACGTTGGGATTGAACCCAAAGCTTTAGTCTCTGTAGCACTACCTTCTACGTCCCTCTTTTGAGGTGATACCAGCATTGGGGTCGAGCCCAATTTGCTTAGAGCGACCAAGGAACCACTGTCATCGTACAGCCTTGGGCCGAGCTTATATCAAACACTGGTAGTCCTTGAAGTAATTCGAGAGGTAGAGCATCCGTATCAATCTTAGTTCAGTATATGTGTAGTTTTGTTCCTGGTCACTGCAGCCCCCAGAGAATGTGTTATGTATCCTTTAGAAGAAGACATTATTACCTCCGGTCAAAGAAGATTTATCTACGCCTGTTCACTTGTCGTATCCCCAGAGCTTGGTTGGAAGATACCAATCAGTAAGGAATGATGGCCAACGTTGATATGGAAGATTTGTTAGAAAGGATGGCCCAATTAAACATTGACAAAGAAAAGAACAATGTGACGAAGAAAATACAAGATCCAGGCATATGGGATGGAGATAGAGCCAAGTTTAGGCTCTGGTGGGTAAAGCTTCGGCTTTGGGTTGGGGAACAAGAATGGAAATCGAACAAATTATGTTGTATCGCCATTCTCTCCCGTCTTGAAGGACAAGCCGTGGGCTTCGCCCAAATCACGATGGAATACCTCCTAGAAAAAGAAGATCTCGACGCAGTAGACGAAGATGGCAAGGTCACTGGAAGATTTGGAGAAACAGCATGGTTGGAATGGACGGCACTACAGGCCTCCATCAAAAAATACTTCCAGATTGATGTACTCACCCACGAATCTCTAAGAAAACTGGAAGGACTCTGCCAGAATGGCAAATCAGTGGATCTTTTCCTACAAGAGTACGAAGTCCTAGTAAAGGAAAGTGATGCAGAAGATCACCATGCCCAGAATCTCCTGAAAAAGGCAGTAGATTTTAGGATTTACCAACAGCATTGTTTACAAGGACCTGAAGCATACACCTTCCACGACCTTCTAGAAAGATATCATGCTCTAGGTCAAAATTTCGAGCAGATGGCAGTTGAAAGGGGACCACCAACTCATACATCTTACCTCCCACCACAACCTCCATGGCCTCAGGGCCAATACTACAGTATTCACCACCCACACGGCCACCCCCAGGCCAACATCCTTGTTTCACACCTACAGGTACTCAACCAGGTAGAGGTGCCCCCATGCAAATACTGTAGATACCCAGCAGGTGCAACCCCCAGACACTCGTACATGTTATGGATGTCAACAACAAGGCCATATCTGGCCAAATTGTCCCACGAATCCAAATCAAAGGAAACGACGTCCCCAAACCCGACAACAATATATCTGGGATTATAATACTGGTACCTTTGTACCAAACCCAACACTCCAACCCCCCACTGTTGCACAGGTTGCACAGCATCAAGGACATTATCCGGGACGGCCCCTTCCCGTTCCACAAAGCAATCCCCAGATTGCTCAAGCCATGGCAGTCAATTATATGACATCAGAAGCAGAAGCATTTTATTGGGATAAGTTTGAGGTTGAGACCAAGCAACAAGCTGCCCAGGCTTTAAAAGGACAGGGTTCATAGATGATGAGGGTCCCTGCGAACCAGTATCATGTACTATTTCTTCTTCTCGCATTCTCACTAGAACGATGGACGAAAGTAGCAATACTTGTAATGAAAACAGCCTAGTGGATTGCACCGATTCCGACTTTCCTGTATGTACATTAGACGATGTTTTTTCCCAATATGATATTCATTCTGAAAGGGTGACTCCTGAGAGCGCAGTGCCGGAATTTTCATGTGCTTGCCTCTGATACCAGACTTCATGCTTCAAATTCAGATCTTTTTGATGATTCACTGAATCCCATATCTTTGCCTGATGCTCCTGTGGTTCTTCCTGTGATGTTGGATGACAAGCAATTTTTCCAAGTTCTCTTCTCACGAGATCTGTCAGGTTGGTCTATGTATCTACCTCTGCAATCCTGCCAGCATTCTACAAATTTTTCAACAATGGTGGTATGACGAACCATTCAACCTCCTGGTGCAACTTCTTCAATGTGGAATTGCAGTAAATACATACATCCCCACCAATCCACCAAATCCAGTCAATCCACCTTTACTCCACCCTCAACTTACTATCAAACTTGACTGGTGTTCCATGAACTATAAAGGTTATGAAGAGGCTTGTGCCGCAATGCTGGGCCACCCATATGCTCACATGGCATTATTGAAGGCCAGGATTCTTGCCTGTCTTGCAAGGGAGAGTCTAGATGTGGTGTCAGCACTCCAGGGATTGTCAATTGATGTTTTCTCTTTTGAGACACTGTGCCACAGCTTGGATGGGCAGTTGTACTGGGATGATGATCTTAGCACATCTGAGATTGATCTAATATGTATGTGGGGTTTACAAATTACCGACTGGTCAGGGTGTGCAAAACGCTGATGTATCTTGGTGGCTGAAACAGTCGATGTGGGTCAAATCTAATTTTGATGTTGGATATTGGTCTCCTGACAATGAGGCATGGTTCAGAGCCCACCTTTCCAAAATCAAGGCTGGTGAAGCACAGCCTCAGAGTGCTACACATTTGGGCAAATGCATTGAAGAAGTACAAATATACCTCAAAGATAGTTCAGAACTATCAGTCTGCTGCTGCAGCCTTCTTGTCTGTGTCTTTACATACTTGATGTGTGGGGTCGAGCAAATGTACAGTTGTGGTTGATCATTGGTTGTGAAATGTATATAATCAATCATTGACTGCCAGGCACATGACAACAACTATTGTATATTTCAGATAGACACCGCTGATGATAGGACCTGGCAAATTGTAGCTGCTCCCAATCATCATGAGTTGGTTCCCAAGTACATACTTCCCAGTGGTGAACACTAGGGAGTCTCTTCTCCTCAGGATGGTTCCTGTGTCTCCCCAGCTCCTAGAATTGAATTTACTGAAGATAGTGTCCTATCTATTTCTTTATACACTGAACACAATGTGACCTTGGAATGTCAAAAGTTGATTGTTTCAGTGTCCAGTGAGCAGCACAATTAGTCAGTGGGTTCCTCAGCAAAAAAAGGGAATAATGGCAACAATAGCAACACAATAGTATGACAGTATTATGTTTTCTGTTCCCATGCAATTTTTTCAGCCACAATGGAACTTGGTGTCAATTTCCCAATTATATATGATGTACAGTGACCAGTGACCACTTTCAACTCCTGCTCCAACACTCAACTGCTATCTTTTTGATTGTCTCAGCATGCTGATTATTTGTAGATATGTTATCCCCTCAAGCTTCATCGAAATGTGTTTTGACATTTGTTGAACCCAGCCTACCCCCCCCACCCATTCCTGTACTCTCTTTGCATATTGACTTATTATCAAAGGCAACTATCTTGCTCTGTTCCTGTGAAGACTTACTTTTCTTCCTCGCTACTCCATCTCCATTGCATTCTAAGCCTGTACACCACCCTATACCAGTAGCCATAAGGGCTACCACCCCACACCCCCCAGTTCCTGATGCTTTTCAATCCCCTTCAACAGTGGCTGAGGGCAAGGATGACACCATGTCTGATGCAGCTTTGTCTGAATCATTCCTGATGTCTCTGGAGTCTCTAGGTAACAAAATACCAAAACCTGATGAAGAACCTGGAAGGCCTGGGAAGGGTGGTTATAATCTGGAAGCTCAGCTAGCCTGGGACAGCACTACATTTTTTAAGCTCAAGGTGCATTATACCCTATGATGACTGTGGTATTCCTTACATTACATATGCTAGAAATTTGTCCACCACGCGACCAAGAAACATATTGATGTTACCAAATGTAGATCTCACCAAAGCAATGAAGTGATACAATTGGTGATTCAGGAGGTAAAGTAGCTTTGACTTGTCAATACCTATATCAATGCTTATTGGGCCAACAGGTGACCAAGACATTTCCAGATCTTGAGAATTACTTCTCATGTTGGCCTGTCCATGATCTCTGTCAAAATCTGGAGGTCCAAAGGTCTGGAGTTTAGTGGAGCAAGTCTGGTGCTATTCGTACCGGAGCTAAAGTACATTAGTCTCGGAGTAAGTGATGTATAGAAAGCAACTCACCTCAGCTGTTGCCAATGGGGCGAAAACAACTGAGGTGCGGGAAGAGAAGTAGGAATCTAAATACTGTATGGTGGAGGCACACTCGTACCTCAATAACTGTCAGGGAAAACAGAGGAAGGGAAAAGTATGGTAATGTCTGTAGCCGAGCAGCAGCCCTGCAGCGTAAACAAAAAGGGAACATTTAGGAGTTAGAACTCCTAAACTCTGGAGTAATAACTCTGGACCTTCGGAGTAGATGGAGTGACTATGGAAGCCCTTCAGAGGCTCAGAGAGGTGAAAACTCCTTCCGGAGTAGGTGGTATTTTGTCACTCCCACTTGAGTGTAGTCATAATTTCATACCTTGGACGAATTTCCAGTGCTGTTCCTTTACAAGTGGTTTGGTGAGTATGTCCACCACCATGTCCTTGGTGGAGATATATTGAACTGTTGCTTCTCCCTTTCCGACCAGATCATCTCAGACAAAATGTTACTTTTGTTGGATGTGTTTGATCTGGGCTCGGAATTGCGGATCGCGACACAAAATGATGGCTGCTTGGTTGTCGCAAAACAGTTCAGTGGGACCTTTTTGTGGATGCCCAATCTCATGAAAGAAGGATCAGAGCCAAGCCAAGTGTTGTCCAGCATTGCTAAGTCCGATGTACTCTGATTCCATAGTGGAGAGGGCCACCATGCTTTGTAGTTTGCTAGACCAGGAAATAGCTCTGTGATTGCTGATGAAAATGAAACCGGAGGTGGAACAGGAGTTGTCCAACTCCTGAGACCAACCAGCGTTGGAGTAGCCATGGAAGTCCATGTCTGTGGAGAGTTCTGTTCCATCAAATCGGAGTTCTATGTCCTTGGTAGCTTGTACAGTATGTACCGGAGTACACGTTTTGCAGCTTCCGAGTGAATGGACTTGGGTTTTGTGCTAAATCAGCTGAGTGCAGCAACTGCATATGCAATGTCTGGGCATGTTCCGAGCATGAGATACATCAATGATCCTATGACTGTTAGGTAGGAGACCTGTTTTCCTTCAATGGTCATCGCTGGAATAACACGATCATCCATTGGATCATTTGTGGAGAGTTGGAGGCCATGTCCCATGGGGGTCCACACTGGTTTGCATGTGGACATACCAGTTCACTCCAGGATTGTGCAACAATACTGGGATTGGCAGAGGGAGATGGTCCAGAGTTTTCTATTTCGCCTGATTTCGATTCTGAGGATGTACTTGGCTTCTCTGAGATCATGCATTTTGAAAGCAGCAGAGAGTTTTGCTTTTATGGAGTTCATGAATTTCTGAGTGGTAGTGGCTAGGAGGAGATCGTCAACATAGACGACTAGGAAACAAATCTGTCCATCCTTCCGGAACACATAAAGGCATGTTTCAGTGTCCAGACGGACAAATCTGAGGTCTCCGAGTTTTCGGTCTAAGGTCTTGTTCCAAGTCCGGCTGGCCTGTTTGAGTCCATATAAGGAATGTTGGAGTTTCTAACAATATCTGGGTTGGATTGGAACACCTTCTGGGGGGGACATGTATAGGTCCTCTTCCAGTTCTCCATTGAGATATGCTGTGGAGACTGTTGCAGAATCAATTCCGAAGACAACACCAGCCAAGCTACTTTGCAGACACACCAATCTGGCAAATATGAAAATGCTAGGAGGACCGAGATATGAGACGAGAGGAGGAGAAGTCACGCCTTAATTCTGTTAGGAACAAATGGATTAGACTGGGAAAGCCAGTCATCAAGTGTCTACTTATATACTATACAAGTGTGCGCATGGACCATGCTTCTCGTGAGAGAAGTTGGTCATAAAGATGACTAACGTGAGAGATAGAAGTTTGATGCTAAGAAATAAAGAAGCAGCACGTGAAAGAAGAGCGGAAATTAAAGTCATGTGCTGATGATGTCATAGATCAGAGATCTGATCATGTGTGTGTTCCCATGGTCATGTGCATGCATTGAGAAAATAAAAGGTAAAATGTTGTTCAAAGTAAATGTATTAAAAAGTTTTGAAAATATTGTATATCATAACAGAGACATCCATTTGGTCTAACTCCAGATTATATTTGGCAGCTAGGGCGATTAGGGTGCGAATGGAGTCAAGGTTTGCTACCAGAGCAAATACTTCCTGGTAGTCAACTCCTTCCTTTTGTGTGAAGCCATGTGCAACTATTCAGACTTTGTACCGTTCCACATTTCCTTTTTCATCTCGTTTGATCCGGAATACTGGTTTGGAGGTGGTTGGAGTTACTCCGTCCGGAATGAGAATGGTTTCATAGACATGGTTGGAGTTGAGGCTTTGGAGTTTCTCTTCTACAGCAGATTTCCACAGTTCCTTATCTGCTCCGGAGTAGGCTTCTTTCAGGTTTTTTGGAAGTGATTCTTTGGAGGAGGAGTTTGCAGATCCAGCAAATATGAAGTCCTCAATGGAGGCTGAGAATGCTCCTGGGAGTTCCAATTCTGGATATTTCGGAGGTTCCAGAGTGTGCTCCAGAGCTTGTGCTTCCTCTTTGCGGTTTGCTCATCTGATAGCTTTTTCCTCCAAGGTATGTTCATATTCTCTGTTCTTGTTTGCTGCATGCTGTTGTCTGTTGCTTTGTTGTGCTGGTGGAGCTGGGGCAGGAGCTGGAGCTGGAGCTGGAGCTGGGGCTGGAGCTGGGGCTTCATCCAACCAGAGTTGGTCTAGTTGTTGCACCAGTTCCTCAATGCCAGGAGTAGCAGGGCATTCTGGATTATGTTCTGGAGGTGGTGGAATGTCTCCCACTAGTCCAACATTGCATGGAGGTGGACGATCATCATTATCGTGGATGTATTCCAGTAGGTGGAGGTGCTCCGGAATTAGGCCCTCCCACTGTCCCTCAACAGTGGGGGCATTCTATGGAGTGGAGTCTGCTTCGGAGATCATTCTGGATTCATCAAAAGTGACATGACGACTGGAGATGATGGTTTGGCGTTCAATAGCAGGGAGTTTATAGGCTTGTTGTCCATGGGTATATGTAGCCTAGCATGATGCATTTCTTTCCGTGTGGTCGGAACTTCCCCCCCACTGCTTCTTTGGAGTGTAGGAGTAAGCTGGACACCCAAAGGGGCGGAAGAAATTTGGGTCGACCTGGTGGTTAAAGAAACTTTGGTAGGGGACTTTTCTGTCAAGTCCAGAGGTCAGACTTTGTGCGGAGATGTAGGTGGCGGTGGACATGGCATCTGCCCAGAAAGATTTTGGAAGTTTGGATTCCTCCAACATGGCATTTGCTAGTGTAGCCGATGTCTGATTCATGTGTTCTGCCAAGCCGTTTTGCTCCAGAGTATATGGGGCAGAGGTTTCAAGGAGTGTACCATTGATCCAGAGTTGCTCCTGAAAAGCTTTGTTGGTATATTCTGTTCCTCCATTGCTCCGGATGAACTTCGTGTACAGTTCTGAAAAATCCTCTTGGCCTATCTCCATTCGGAGTAGGGTTTGGACATCAGCCTTCCATTGGTTGTAGATCTGTAGGGCTTCATTTTTGTGTTTCATGAAGTAGACCCAAGGGAATTGACTGAAATCATCAATGATAACTAGCCAGAACCTGTAGCCTTCCCATGATCTCAGAGTTATTGGTCCTCCCACGTCTATGCGTACCATCTCCAGGGGACGGGTGCTCCGAGGTTCATTCCGAGTTCTAAAAGGTAGGCACTTCATCTTTCCGAGTGTGCATGCCTCACAGAATCCAGGTGTACCAGTGAGGGTATCAATACCTCGGAGTTGGTTGGACTTGACCATGTGCTGTATTCGGTCAATGGACATGTGTTCCATGTGCCTGTGGAGGAGGTTGATGTCAATGGATGCATGGGCTGCCTCCTTCTGGTTTTTCGGAGTAACCTTCACATGGTATAGGCCATCTATGTGGTCAGCAACTAGAATGGTGTTGTGATCCTTTTGGACATAGCAAGTGTTTGACTTCACTGGAAAGATAGTTGAGAGGCCAGTGGAGGCAAGTCAATTTACAGAGATAAGTGAAATCCGGAACTCCGAAATTAGGAGGACATTTGACAGTATTATTTCGAAGGTATTCTGGAATACTTGTGAAAGAAGTGGTACTGTTCCAATTCCAATGGCATGTGCCATGGAGTTATCTCCGAGAGTGACCGGATGTGGGGGGTGGAGTGGTTGGTATGTACATATAGCTGTTGAGCAACAGGAAGGGACTTGGATTGCTTTGGACAGGAATCACACCTTGAGTACATTCTACCTCATCCATTGTTGTCCAGCATCTTGTTAGTTTGTCATCTCCCTTGACGCTCCCATTGTGATCTTGCAGATTATCCAATGTCAGTTTGGTCCTGACCTCACAGACATTGCATCAGCAAATCACATACAGTAGCAACTATGCAGCACTGTACAAGCCCTGTACAGTGATTACAGCACTACAAGAAGGTCGCCCCCTGTATAGTGCTGTACCACCTACACTTTTTACTACACTTTGTAGTTCGCTTTTCCTACACTTTTACTGATTTGCTTTTCCTATACTTTTTACTACACTTTGTAGTTCGCTTTTCTTACACTTTTACTATACTCTTCAGTTCACTTTTCCTACATTTTTTATTACACTCATTGATTTGCTTTTCCTATGCTTTTTCCTACACTTTGTAGTTCGCTTTTCCTACACTTTTTGCTACACTTTTCACTACAGCTTTCACTACACTTTACTAATATTAATACTCATTCTATTCAACTTACTCACTTGTAGTCCTAATCCAACCTTAATTCCAATCTAATCCTAATCCTAAAGTGTAGCAAAGGTGTAGCAAAGGTGTAGTAAAAGTGTAGTAAAAAGTGTACCAAAAGTGTACCAAAAATGCGTACAAAAGTGTAGCAAAGGTGTAGTCAAAGTGTAGTAAAGGTGTAGCCAAAGTGTAGTAAAAAGTGTACCAAAAGTGTAGCAAAGGTGTAGCCAAAGTGTACCAAAAGTGTAGCAAAGGTACAGCCAAAGTGTAGCAAAAATGCTTACAAAAGTGTACCAAAAGTGTACCAAAGGTGCAGCCAAAGTGTAGCAAAAATGCTTACAAAAGTGTACCAAAAGTGTACCAAAGATGCTTACAAAGTGTAGCAAAAATGCGTACAAAAGTGTACCAAAAGTGTAGTAAAAAAGTGTACACTTGTTTTTGGGTCCAGCCCATACATAAGGCTCGGCCATTTGTTTGGTCATGTTTGCCACGGGGCGCGAGAGGCGTGAGTTTTGGTGTCCACTAAATCGCGTTTTTGCCATTTTTGGACTTTGCCAGAATTTTCGGGTGGTGGCAGTGTAGACAAAACCTAGTGGCACTACCACAAATGCTAATATTGCGCATTTTTGGCTAATAGCACTACACTTTTACTACACTTTCATTAGCAAAAACCAAAAATGGCAAAAATGTGATTTAGTGGAGAGTGAATATAGTAACAGTAGTTTAGTAGACACTAAATCACATTTTTGCCATTTTGGGTTTTTGCTAATGAAAGTGTAGTAAAAGTGTAGTGCTATTAGCCAAAAATGCGCAATATTAGCATTTGTGGTAGTGCCACTAGGTTTTGTCTACACTGCCACCACCCGAAAATTCTGGCAGTCCAAAATGGCAAAAACACAATTTAGTGGACACCATAACTCACGCCTCTCGCGCCCCGTGGCAAACATGACCAAACAAATGGCTGGGCCTTATGTATGGGCTGGACCCAAAAACAAGTGTACACTTTTTTACTACACTTTTGGTACACTTTTGTACGCATTTTTGCTACACTTTGTAAGCATCTTTGCTACACTTTTGGTACACTTTTGTAAGCATTTTTGCTAAACTTTGGCTGCACCTTTGCTACACTTTGGCTGTACCTTTGCTACACTTTTGGTACACTTTTTACTACTCTTTGGCTACACTTTTGGTACACTTTTGGTACACTTTAGGATTAGGATTAGATTGGAATTGAGGTTGGATTAGGACTACAAGTGAGTATGTAAGTTGAATAGAATGAGCATTAATATTAATAAAGTGTAGTGAAAGCTGTAGTGAAAAGTGTAGCAAAAAGTGCAGGAAAAGCGAATCAATGAGTGTAATAAAAGTGTAGGAAAAGCGAACTACAAAGTGTAGTAAAAAGTGTAGGAAAAGCAAATCAATGAGTGCAATAAAAAGTGTAGGAAAAGCAAACTAAAGAGTATAGTAAAAGTGTAAGAAAAGCAAACTACAAAGTGTAGGAAAAAGTGTAGGAAAAGCAAACTAAAGAGTATAGTAAAAAGTGTAGGAAAAGCAAATCAAAGAGTGTAATAAAAAGCATAGAAAAAGCGAACTACAAAGTGTAGTAAAAAGTGTAGGAAAAGCAAACTAAAAAGTGTAGTAATATACTGTAAGCTCTGTATAGCTGTGGACTCTGTACTAGTATCTCTGTATCCTGTGTGTGCTGTGAAAGCTTGTGGGGCTCTGTGAATGCTGTGAGCACTGTGCCAAAAAGGGTGATTTGCTGATGTGCTCTGTAGCTTGCATTGAGAGGTGTTCCTTTCGGCACACAAACTGTCTCCAAAACTGTGCCAGCATCCATTGTATCCCATGCTGAGCATCCTATCGGTCTTGGCTTCATTCCTTTCAACTATTGGCCCCTCCTATCCAACTATAACTCTTACCTTGATAGGAGGGACTGCTTACTGCAATGGAGCTATGGTAGAGCTGCCTTGCTGAAGGGTGGCATCATCGCACATCTGGCATGTGACTCCCTTGGTGACTGCATGGATGTTCTTGTACATAGCAGGCCCTCTGAAGATGTGCTCAAGTATGGTACAGCGGCTACAGCCACCAAGATTGGAGAAGAGTACCTTTGGGATGACGACCTGGACCTGAACAAAGAACAGGTGATATGCAGTGTGTTGAATAGATTACAATATGTATTATAGTAGTCTAGATAACCAGTCTGAACATGTCTGAGTAAGTCCGGACTCATCCAAAGTAACATTCCAGATGATATCCTTAGGATCCATACCGGACATACACTGGACTTGTATCCGGTCACTCCAAAGGAGTTAGACCAGACACACTTACAATATAGTGGACATAGATAGGTTTCATTCCGCTTGTCTACTACTCCATGGGGACTGGTTAGGACCTTTCCCCATTAAATACTACTACTTGTTGTTGTGAACAAGGTTTGAATAGCAACACTGGCCAGACACTTGTTTCAGATGCACCAATCTGATGATAAAAGATGAAAAGGACCGAGAAGAAGAGTAAAGGAGATAGTCACACCTTAATTTGTACTGAACAAGTGGATTAGACTGGGGTTCCAGTTGTCAAGTGTCTACTTTATATACTATACAGTTGTGCGCATGGACCAGGCTTCTTGTGAGAGAAGTCGGTAATAAAGATGACTAATGTGGGAGAAGAAGAATGATGATGGGAAATAAAGAAGCAACGCATGAGAGAAGAGCGGAAATTAAAGTCACGTGTTGATGATGTCATAGATCTAAGATCTAGTCATGTGTGTTCCCACAGTCACGTGCACACATTGAAAATATGAAAGGTAAAACGATGTACAAGGTAAGTATATTAAAAGTTTGAAAATGTTGTATAGCATATCATAACACTACCCCCTCTTTATGACTTGAATTCCAGATGAGTCCCTTGAAAGTTCGTTTCAGTAAAGTTTTCGTAATGAGAAAATAAAGATTGGAAATCAGCTATAGAGAGTCCACAGAGTTTACGAGGAGCAGAAGGATTTTTGATGTGGAATTCGGCTACAGCTTCTGGAGCTGTGTGAATGATGTCGGCCAATTCCCATGTTCTATCTGTTTCGTCATAACCCTTCCAATGGACCAAATATTGCAATCCTCTGCCTTTGAAGTGTGATGTGGTAATGTGATCTATTTCGAACTGCTCTTCCCCTTCTTTGTCTATCTCGATCACATCTGGACATAATACAGGTTGTCCAGGTAAAGTTTGGCGATAAGGTTTCACGTGAGAGATATTGACAGTAGGATGAACTTTGACGTGTTTTGGCAGTTTGAGTTTTACTGCATTTGGAAGAACCTCTAAGATTTCATAAGGTCCAATCCATTTTTGAGTAAGCTTCTTGGCCATATAAGGAAGCTTTAATTTATCTGTGGATAGCCAGGCCTGCTGATCCGTCTCGTACTCCAGCGCTTTGGACCTTCTTTTGTCTGCTATGTGCCTCATTCTTTCTCTTGTATTTTCTAAAGCCTTTTCTACTTCTTTATGGAAATGGCTCATTTCTCCTGCGAATTCGCCAGCTAAGGTTTTGACAGTTCCTTTGAATCCCATGCGTGGGGCGTAGTTACGTGTTACTGTGAAAGGAATAGTGCCAGTGGTGGTTGTAAGAGAATTGTTATGATGGAATTGAGCCATTTTGATCCAGTTTGCCCAATCTCCTTGACATTTAGCTACGTAAGCTCAGAGATATTGTTCCAATTCCCAATTAATTCTTTCGGTTTGTCCATCAGTTTGGGGGTGGTAGGCGGTAGAGATCTTCTGGGAAATCCCAAGAAGTTTACAAAGCTGTGTGGTAAAGTCTGATATGAACTGGGGTCCTCTATCTGATACTACTGTAGAGGGTAATCAATGTATACACCAAACATTGTCTCTAAATATAATGGCTAGGTCTTTTGATGAAACTGTATCGTAGCAAGGAATGAAAATAACTTCTTTAGAGAAGCGGTCTACTACCATGCAAATTGCCATAAAAGAGAGAGATAGTGGTAGACCAGTAATGAAATCTACAGAAATATCCTCCCATGGATGTTTGGGTGCAGGTACATAAAGGTATGAGTTTTCCTGCCAGTGCTGTTGACTTTCCCTTCATGAGGGCGCACACTTGGCAGCTATCTACATAATTTTTAATGTCTTTGGTGACACCGGGCCATGAAAAATAGCAGGTAAGGAGATGTATAGTGCATCCTTGTCCTGAATGTCCACCAATTGGGGAGTCATGGCAAATATTTAAGAGTTGAGTACGTAAAGAAGGGGGAATGAAAACTTTGGTTTTGGTATTTTTTAAAATGTTGTTATCATAATCAAAAGAAAAGTCATGAATAGAATCAACGCCCAAGGTGATCAATCTGGTTTGTAATGTATCAAAAAACAAAAATTCCAAAGAAACATTGTTCAAAAATAAGGAAGGTGGTAAAACTGTAATGTTTGTATTGTGATCTAGAACAGCACCACCATGATCCGGATGCCTTGATAGTGCATCAGCTCTGCCATTCGAAGAACCCGGTTTGTAAACAAATAAGTAATTAAACTCTTGTAGCAGAGTGTGCCAATGAGCTTGTCTACCAGATAGAGTTTGTGGCTTTTTCCAGTATTCGAGATTTTTATAATCTGTGCAGATCTCAAAACCTTCTCTACCGATTAGGTAGTGCCTCCACTCTTCTAGAGCCCGAATTACAGCTAAGAGTTCTTTATCATAAATAGGATAATTGTGCTCAGTGCTATCAAACAAATGAGAAATGAAGGCGCAAGGCCGCCAATGTCCATCTTTGCATTTTACGGACAGAACTGCCCCAGTTGCTATATCCGAGGCATCCATTTCTACTCTCATCTCCTTATTCCTATCTGGGTAAGCGAGGAGCGGAGTTTCGCGGAATTTGTTCTTTAACATTTCAAAGGCTTCTTTTTGCCAAGGACCCCATGTGAATGGTGTATCCTTTTTGGTCAGATCATTAAGGGGTCTAGTGAGCTCGGCGAAACCTTTGATGAAGCATTGATAATAATTACAGAGGCCGAGGAATCCTTGCAGCTGTTTGAGGCATGTGGAAGTTGGCCAATCTAGTACTCCTGCCACCTTCTTTTCCTGTATCTCGACCCCCTCTTTAGATACTACCATACCCAAAAAGTCCACTTTGTCCTTTGAAAACGCACATTTCTCTCATTTAACATACAGATCATTGTCTTGTAATCTAGATAATACTTCTTTTACAATGTTCTTGTGTTCTTCTTTGGTTTTTCCTTTTGTGAATATCATACAATCGTTGATATAGATTACTAGTACAGCGTATTGATCATTAAAGATATTGATCATTATCTGTTGGAATGTAGGGGGAGAATTAGTCATTCCAAAATACATAACGGTCGGTTCGTATGCCCCGATTGGTATTACAAATGCTCCTTTCCACTCATCGCCTTCTTTGATGCATACATTATTGTATCCCCATTGCAGATCAAGTGTGGTAAATATGTTGGCATCTTTCAACCAATCAATGAGAGTGGAAATAAGGGGGAGTGGGTACGCATTTTTGATGATACCTTCATTTACAGTAAATAACGGTAATCCATAACAAGTCTCTTTTTTCCATCTTTTTTAGGAATAAAAAATACAGGTGCTGTTTGAGGGGATTTAAAAGGTCTTATGTACCCCTTTTTTAGTTCTTTGTGTATGAAGGTATGGACTTCCTCCATTTCGACGTCTGAGAGTGGAATTACTCGACCCTTTTTTGGAACAAAATCGGGTTTGAGATCTAACGGCATGATCCCAGGGCTTTCGCTCAGGCATGCATTCCGACTCTTTTTCAGAAAAAACATCCAAGAACTTGTGATAAGTTTCAGGAACCTTCTCTTTCAGTCCTTCCTCAATAATATGAATGTTCGGTTGTACAGTAGGAGGGGAAATGACCTCAGGTCCTAACCCCATAATTTTACAATAAGGAGTGCAGCGTGGAAAGGAAATATTTTTGTTCACCCAATCGACATCTGGATTGTGCCGATAGAGCCAATCATACCCGATGATTAATCGATGGGATCTTAATCAAGAGATGTATGTGTCTATAACTTCCGACTGTCCTTGTATAGTAATAATGAGTGTGACCATGTGGGTTACTTGTCCTATTGCTCCATTAGAGCCGTCAGCATTTTTCACCTCTAATGGTCGGTCGACTTTTGATGTCAGGATACCGTATTGTAATACATATTGTTCGTCAATGAAAGTATGGGAAGCACCTGAATCCAAAAGTGCCTGAATGTACTGATTACGCTGTTGGCCATCTTTTTTCATCATTACACTCATTTTAAGTGATAATTCACCGCCAAATGACAGAGTACTGGTGCGAATGGAAATTGGTGATTCTTTGAGGGATTTATAAATAGGAGAATTTTGAACTTGCCAAACAAGGGAATTAAGCATGCTTTGTTTTAATTCTGGCACCATGCTCTCAGGAGTTGCCCTTTCGGAATAAATATCATATTGTGACAAAACATTGTCTAACATACATACAGGGAAATCGGATTCAGTGCAATCTACCAGGCTGCTTTCAATACAAGTATTACTACTTTCGTCCATTATTCTGGTATGAATGCGAGAAGAAGAAATTGTACATGTAACTTCTGGTTCGCAGAGACCCTCATCACCTATGAACCCTGTCCTTTTAAAGCTTGAGCAGCTCACTGCTTAGCTTCAACCTCAAACTTATCCCTATAGAAAGCTTCTGCTTCTGGTGTCATGTAGTTAACTGCCATTGCTTGAGCAATCTGAGGGTTTCCTTGTGGAACAGGAAGGGGCCATCCTGGGTAATGTCCTTGTTGCTGTGCCACCTGTACAACAGTGGGGGGTTGAAGTGTTGGATTTGGCACAAAAGTGCCAGTGTTATAGTTCCAAATATATTGTTGTCTTGTTTGAGGATGTCTTTCCCTTTGATTAGGGTTCGTGGGACAATTCGGCCAGATATGGCCTTGTTGTTGACATCCATAGCAAGTCCGAGTGTCTGGGGGTTGTGCCTGTTGAGTGTCTATCTGCATTGGGGCACCTCTTCCCAGTTGGGTACCAGTGGGAGTGAAACAAGGATGTTGACCTGGAGGTGGTCATGATGGTGGAGAGTAATATTGGCCGTTAGGCCGCAGGGGACGAGGAATGAAGGTGGATCTAGATGGCGGTCCCCTTTCAACTGCCATTTGCTCGAAGTTTCAACCTATAGCTTGGTATTTCTCTAGGAGGTCATGGAAGATATAAGCTTCGGGTCCTTGTAAATGATGTTGTTGATAGATTCTAAAATCTACCACCTTTTTGAGAAGATTCTGGGCATGATGATCTTCTGCATCACTTTCTTTTACTAAGACCTCATACTCCTGTAGGAATAGGTCTACCGATTTAATTTCCTGAGAGACTCATGGGCAAGTACATCAATCTGGAAATACTTTTTTATGGAGGCTTGTAAAGCGGGCCATTCGAGCCATGCGTTTCTCCAAATCTCCCTGTAACCTTCCCATCATCATCTACTACATCTAGAGCTTCTTTTTCCAAAAGGTATTCCATGGTGATCTGGGCAAAACCCACAGCTTTTCCTTCGAGTCAGGAAAGAACGACGATACAATGTAACTTGTTTGATTTCCATTCTTGTTCACCTACCCAAAGCCAGAGTTTGACCCACCACAGTCTAAACTTGGTGCGATCTCCATCCCATATTCCCGGATCTTGTGTTTTCTTCGTTACATTATTCTTTTCTTTGTCGATGTTCAACTGGGCTATCCTTTCTACCAAATTGTCCATATCAATGTTGGCCATCATTCCTTACTGATCGGTATCTTCCAACCAACCTCTGGGGATGTGACAAGCGAATGGGCGTAGGTAAACTTTCTTCAACTGGAGGTAATAACGGTGTCTCCTAAACGATGTGTAACAAGTTCTCTGGGGGCTGCAGCAACCAGGAACGAAACTACAGATAAACTAATAGACGTATTCCAACTGATGCTCTACCTCTTGAATTACTTTGAGGACTACCAGTATTCGATATAAGCTCGGCCCAAGGCTATATGACGACAGTGGTTCCTTGGTCGCTCTAAGCAAATTGGGCTCGACCCCAACGCTGGTATCACCTCAAAGGAGGGACTGAGAAGTGTGTGCTACAAGACTAAAGCTGGGGTTCAATCCCATGTCCTAAAGGTGCAGACATAAAGAAGAAGTGAAAATTGGTAAACACCAAGAGGTTCTCTTTTGCCCTAGAGTCCAGGCAGTGCACAGCAGTCTAATCCAAGTGTTGCAAACAAGGTTCGAATAGCAACACTGGCCAGACGCTTGTTTCAGATGCACCAATCTGACAATAAAAGACAAAGAGGACCGAGGAGGAGAGTAAAGGAGATAGTCACACCTTAATTCGTACTGAACAAGTGGATTAGATTGGGGTTCCAGTCATCAAGTGTCTACTTTATATACTATACAGTTGTGTGCACGGACCAGGCTTCTCGTGAGAGAAGTTGGTAATAAAGATGACTAATGTGGGAGAAGAAGAATGATGATGGGAAATAAAGAAGCAACACATGAGAGAAGAGCGGAAATTAAAGTCATGTGTTGATGATGTCATAGATCTAAGATCTAGTCATGTGTGTTCCCACGGTCATGTGCATGCATCGAAAATATGAAAGGTAAAATGATGTACAAGGTAAGTATATTAAAAGTTTGAAAATGTTGTATATCATAACACTTGTATATATACCAGGATTCATCTCCTGACGAATAGAATCACTCTTCAACCTCTCTTTCTCTCTCAGTACAACTCCAACCAAGGTGAGTTCTGGTGGGCTTGCCTCTAACAATTCCCCCTATGCCTGCTCAACATAGTGTATACAAAATCTCTACTGGTGAGCCAATGTTGCCCATTCTGATATCACACTAACTATTTTTCAGGCCAATGAGATGTTTTGTGGGGCAAACAAACATCTGATGTTTCATAGTGGCCCAAACAGTCTACCTGGGAAGTATGTGGATTAAATGTTGGATATTGGTCTGCAGACCACAAAACATGGTTTCATAACTACCATGGTACAGGTCCCCCTCTTTATCATTCTGCTGCAGAATGGTGCAACCGGCTCAAATACCACAAGATAACCAAGAAGGTTGTAACATCTGTCAGGGGAGTTGCTGAGAAATGGCTCTCAAAGAACTTGTAAGGTACTACAATATATCTACTATGTGTACTCCCATGTGCTGAATCGGGTAGTGAGTGACCACTGAGTGCCTCCTCAGTGCCCCCTCAGTGCCCCCTTAGTGGTTGATAAGCATCCAATCACTTTTCTGGTTTCAAAAATGTTACCTTTCCAGAGCAGTATAAAGGAATATAAAAATTTAATATTTCCTGGCCACCAAAAAGACAATGCAAATTATATATTTCATCTATCATTTCTATGAAGCCAAAAGTTTGAGTGTGGCACACTAACATTATCTTAAATTTTGCATTAACCTTATGATTTTGTTAAATTTATTGTTCTGTTTGACATTTTTGTGACTGTGACATGCTACACAAAAGTGCATATTTCAATGAACATTTTCACAACAACATTATTCTGAAATTTTCAGGCATGCTAAATGGGAAACAAAAATTTCATATGATTATTTGTTATTTTCAATAGACTATAAATACTGTGAAAATGTCATAATCCCCGATGTGCTACCTTGGAGTACCATGGCCAAATGTTTCATTTTGATCTGGACCAACTCCAATTGCTTTATTCACACCCCGAACATTCCATGATATGATATTTATAATAAAAGCATCATGTGTCTCTAGTATTGATGCAACCGTCGCTACTATTGATATGAATATTATGCACAAACAATTCGGACATCCTTCTCCAGAAGTATTGTCCAAGGCATGAAACATATGAGCAGATTTCTGGAAATAACTCTGCTGAAATCCGATGCTCCATATACCAGATGTGCACTTGGCAAGATGGCCAACAGATCCTTTCTGGAGACTAAGAAGTGTGCAACATCGCCCTTCGAGTTAATCCACTTGGACTTGAAATCCTTTCCGATGGAATCATACTGGAAGCATCAATATATGATTGTCTTCTATAATGACTTCACATCTTTTGCCTGAACAGTTAACATGTGAAGTAAAAATTCCGCATTACAGGCTACTAAAGACTTTCTGAAGTTTGTAAAGACACAGTACAATGCATCCGTAAACGGATGGATGTCTGATGCAGGGGGAGAGTACAAGTCCAAAGCTTTTGATAAGCTACTCCAGGATTATGGAATCCACATCTACCAAAGTGCACCTCATACTCTGCAACAGAATAGACATGTGGAAAGATTAATGAGGACCTTGATGGACAAAGCAGAGTCAATGTAACATGAGGCATGCATTCTGCCTTCATATTGGGAGTTTGCTACTTCCCATGTGACACATATCTATAACCGGACTCTGAACCGACAACTTAACTGGTGTACTCCGTATGAGCTAATACATGGAGAGCTACCGGACATCAGCCATCTCTGTGTTTTTGGCTGTGGTGCCTACGTGCACCTTTCCCCAGATGTCCAAAAGGACAAACTATCCACCAAATCCAAGATGATGACATACCTCAGAGTTGCACCCAGAAACGACCGGAACTCCATATTCATGCATCCCAGCAACTCCATATTCACTGCTGCACACACTTTGTTTGACAAGACATTTTTTCCTTGTTGTCCTACTACTTGGCACAAACTGCCAAATGTCCCTCATATCCATGACTACTCTGAAATTCCGGATGACCAAATTTCTCCTAAACTGGATACCCTCTCACAAGAGGAAGAACTGGATCGTCCAAGAAAGATTAGGGAACACACTGGCAACAAGCAATCACCACCTCCACCACAGACCCCAACTCCGCAAGCTCCTGATGATTCCAGTGATGATGATATTCCACCACCTATAACTTCTCCGCGATAAATACCAACTCTGAATAACCCTCTGGTGCTACCACGCCGTTCCGAGCATATCTGACATCCTCCCACCCACCCTGGAAATATCTATGGGTACTGTCAACACCCCCTTAGCCAGATTAAGGACATTGAGAACTGAAGTCGCTGGAAGGAAATAGTAGGCCAGTCCCAACGTGAGACATCGCATCTATTGAAACTATGGTATTCTTATTCTGAATTTCCATATTCCATAACCATAGTTATCTTATTATTCTGCTATTCATATTCTTTGGGTTCTAGACTTACTTTACTTCATATGAGTCTAGATCATGATGTCGTA
>JBBPRX010000212.1:0-20418 GCA_038093195.1 Boletus fagicola
CGATAGTGGTGCCCATGTTTGGGCGAGCTGTTCTGACCTCCTCGAGCCTCTGGGAGCCTGCTCAGTACGAGACTCAAACGTCCTTGGGAAAGCGCCAAGCGCGATCGTTAGGGCTGGTCCGTACACAACCATCTCCGATACGGGCAAGTCCAACCTATCAGTTGGAGTGTGCATTCTCAGTGGAATTGTATATACACTGGCCAGCTAACTCGGAGAAGATGAAGGTGCAAAGGGCTGGGTTGATGCCATGGTAATACCCGTTCCACGTACGTATCGGACGGACGGGATGTCTCAGAATTCTGGGACTCGGGAGTGACTGACCGTACTGGGTCGCCACCATATTCGACATACGAACGATCACACTGGGCAGGACGACCCCGGACAATCTCAAACACGACGGTCCGACCTTCCAACCATCTACTGTGCGCTCGTGTACAAGGCGTATGCTACCAGCATCCCCGGGTACCGTTCAAAACACGACTCCGAGATAATCAGGACAGTCGAGAAAGTGAGACTGCATCCGCACATCCAAAGATCATATACATACTTGTCTCGACTCGACATGTCACGACCAGGTCGCCACAGCGTGCAAATCACGGTAAGTTCCTGGGTAGTACCACATATTACTTAAAGCACGACGAAGCTCATACATACAATAACGCATCGTCCGACAAAAAAAAAAGAAAAAACAGGCGATGGACGTCTATCACATGCAGTAGTAGTCGTACACAAATCCACAATGAAAGCGCTGTTCATACCGTAGATCATCAATCATCATCGTATGCATCCTCACTGCGACGTCGACCCCCCCTCGTCCAAGAGATACGCCCTCATGTCACGCACGATCCGTTGTGCCTGGTCCCTCTCCGCCTCTACGAGCCGCAATTGCAACCTCAACTCGTCCTCCACGACCTTGTCGCCGTTCTCTTTGCCATCCGAGCCCTCGCCGTCGCCACCCCAACGAGGCACAACTGGACACTGAAGTTGACCCTCCCCACCACCCCGTGCCTGCAATGCCCTCTCCAAAACCTCTACCCTCTCCGCCAACGCCCTTGCCACGTCGGTCGCCGCAGCCGTTTCCTGAAGGAACGCATTCACGACACGCGCGTCGACGTCGGTGCGTCTCGAATCATTTTCAAACCGAGCGACGCGGACAAGCGTATCCATGCATTGGAGATTATTCAAGGTTTCGAATCGGGACGCTGATTCCCGTTTTTCGCTGTCTCTTGCACCGCTTGCGATTGCACTGGGTGGGGTCGTCAGGAGAGGAGCGTCCACCAGATCCTGTTGCGCTTTGGCGAATGCTCCAGGGGTGGCAAAGGTCGCACATTAGCAAACCAGGATAAATAAAGAAAAAGGACACAATTTTTTTAAAAAGTGATTGTCTCACCCATTGCAAACGGATCCGGCGAAGCGGATGACTTGTTGTCCGACGAATGCCCGTGATGATGATGATGATGATGACGACGCGACCCAGAACCACGACGCCCATGCACATGACGCGCTATTGGAAATGCATATATATGTGCATGCAACGTTGTCTCTGTTAAGCGCCCAGAATGAAACGAGACAGAGCAAAAGACAGCTTACGCTCTTTTCGTGTCGAGGGACGACTCGCTTGCGCATTAGTAGGTGGCTCTTGCACATCGAGTTCGCGCTTCTTTCGTCGTCGACTTCCTTCCGAGCTCTCCCCGTCTTCTTCCCCGTCCGATGATGACTTTCGAGACGATACACCACGGTCTTCAGGTGACTCAGTCGAGGGTGAGGAATATGACGAAGATGAGGACGTAGCATGACGCAACCCATCCCCTGACCCATTCTCTCGCTTCCCTTTGCGCTTCTCAACCCGCTCACGGTCCCCCTCACCTGTAACCGCAGATGATGGCGACGGCGGCGGTGTCAACCCACACATCTCGCCAAACAAGGTCTCCGAAATCCGATGCCACCGTGTCAACAACCACATCATCATCCGCTGCGACACCACCTTGACTGAGCCTCCTAACAACCGATGCCCAAATATCCGCGCCACATCCTCGAGCTGCAGCCCGTTCTCGGGACACAGTGGAAGTTGGGTGAAAAACGCACAGAGGTACACGAGCAGGGAGAGGTTCGCCGTGGGAAGAAACCGGAGGAGGATCTGGGCGGTGGAGATTTGATCGGTTTCGAGTGCACTGTCGGTGTCGTCGAGGTAGAGATCGGTGTGTGTCATCCACGGCTCCGTTCGTGGTGGTTCGCCTCTCGCGCGTCGGTCTTCTTCTTCCTCTTCTTGATGGTCACGACGCGCATCTTCGCGTTTCACAGTGGGCTTGACAGACCAGTGCCAGAGTGCTGAATAGATGTGTGTATCGAGGAGCGGGCTGGGAAGACTCGAGATAAAGGTTGATAGGAGCGCACAAATGTCTGGCATGGCTTGGCCACGCATGTTGAACTGGGCACCGAAATCGGGGCTCTTGTCAAATAAGTCGATGAGTTGCAGGTGACGATCGCGGCTCGGCAGTGCACGAAACAGACCGCTTTGATAAATACCTAGACATTTGCGTGAGACTAAATGAAACAGAACAAACGTCAACGCGTCACTAGCCAGTCTTGGTCAACTCCTCGATGCATGCAACAACAACGATGGGAAGGAGGTGTTGATAATCGCAGATGACGATAGGGGTGGAAGCGTACAGCAGCACGTCCTCGAGTGGTGCGCCGATCGCGTCTGGAGGATAAATGTCAGCACCAGGATGACCCTGGCGTCAACAAATCCACCCACGAAAGCTAGGATCCTTTTCTTGCAACCGCTCGCTTCGTTTTCTACGCAGCTGCTCTCGGAGCTGACTGTCCCGCTTATGTATCACAGCCACGTCTTCAAAACTGACATAATCCATGGCGCGACGTTTAGAACGACGCGCGAGTGCGTCCAGCCGTCGATACATGTGACCAAATCTGATCTTTGGTACGGGTGGATGAGACGGAGAGGCGTCTGCATTTCGTGCCGTGCCTGGGTCCTTGAGATAAGAAGAGGGGGTATCGATAGGGACACCATGCCGACCTAGATCGTCATGTCGATAAGCGCCAGTGGGGGCCGGTTGTCCACACGCTTTGGCCAGTCTGTCCGGTTCGAGATCAGGTGGCGGAGTGTGAGCGATGCGGACGTCTGATGCCGAACGCCCCCGAATGCTAGGCACGAAGTGCTGGTTGATACGGGCAGCGAACCCGCTCCGACTCTGCGTCGCATCGTCCTGTTCAGCGCGAGGACGCGGGACGATGTGAGAGGAAGGATGAGTGGAACTGGATGCTTTCCCGGTCTGTGACAAATCAGGCGGGTATTGCTGTGGGTAAGGGCGGACACGCGGCGCCCATGCATTGTCCACACGCGGGCGTAGTTCGGGCGAGGAGGATGTGTGATGATGGTGGTACGGCGATGGAGTGGTGCTGCGGAGAATGGGAGGAGGGGGTTGGGGACGTGAGATGTGCGGGTTCACTGCCGGGTCGTGTGGTATAGACGTGTGCGAAGGAGGTGTAGGACGGAGAATACCTCTCGGCGTGCGCGACGCCTCACTCTGTGGCAGATATGGACGAACGGGCGTGTTGGGCGGAGCCCGCGAGTGACTGCGACCGCCACCATACGGATCATCCTGGCGGGGAGGAGGAACAGGGCGAGGGGGGAAAGGAGACGATGGCATCTTTGAATCAGGGGGAGTATGTGTAGAAAAAAACGAAACCTGGTAGTGACTCGGTGAGCAGACGACAGACGCTGTGGTGGATTGGAAGGAAGTAGATGATGATAGCGTCAAGAGCGTCTTCCCCCTTTTTGGGAAAATGAAGCGGGGCGAACAGTCCGAGCCGCCTTATAAGTTATAATGCTGATAAATTCAGACCGGTCGAGGCTGGATTATATGGGTGGGTGAGTTGGGCCGGAAAGGCGGAAAGACGTAGCTCCGATCACATTCGAATTCCAACTGGAGCAGAAAGGGCTGATCTAGAACATGGATGCGGGAGGGCGAGGGAGAGGAAGCACTGGTGCACCAGGAAGAAGACCGGTGTTACGTGCATGCCCGAAAAGCGACTGGCACAAGTCAAGCAGAACCAACCAGAATGGGAGAAAAATTAAGATAACCTGACTTGTGTTGCTCGAGACACATTGACATGCGGCTGGGCGGTTCCAGACCTAGAAGAACCCGTTGGTTAATACCAACTCCTCGAGACGCGATAGCACATGGTTCACCTGCAAAGCCAGTAGTACTGCTGGATGCCAGCGTCTCTTGCAACGAATTCCCGCAGGGTCTTCGAATGCCGGTCCAGGCCATTCTGTTCCTGGTCTCGACCCTCGACCCGCATTTGGACATGCTCTTCCCGACGTTTAGCCGACTCAGTGCAAAGTGTAATTGATCATGATAACCCCCCCACAACATCATGTGATTATTCACACGCCCCTGCACTCCCTCAAATACCCGCGTCGATCATACGGGTTTGGTGTAGACGACATTTCTCCGCTCATACGATGTTCTCTAACACCAAAACCCTTCTCGTCATTGTCTCATGCGCACTCGTTGCGCAGGCTCAGTCCTCTGTGACCACCACCACTGCGACCGCCCCCGCGTCGCAGTCTTCCCTCCCCGCCGGTCTTGACACCTGCATCCTCACTTGCGTGACCGCAGCTGCCGCAAGCAGCGGTTGCTCGAGCTAGTATGTCTCCGAGTTCGCCCGCATCGCACTTTGCTCATCCTTTGTTAGCACTGACCTAGCCTGCGTCTGCACCTCGTCCGCATTCCAACAGACCGCTGCAGCGTGTCTCCTGACGAACTGTACCACCGCCGATCAACAGGCTGCGTCACAACTCCAGACGACTGAGTGTGCTGCCTGTCAGTAATGCCATCGCCTTCCACATTCTCTTGACTGATTGGGCATCATTATAGTCACCTCTGGCAGCGTCTCTGCTTCGACCGCTGCTTCGACCGCTGCTTCCACTGGTGCTTCGACCGCGGCGTCGAGCGGAACATCTGCGTCAGCTTCCGCGTCTGCGACGAGCTCCAGCGCTGCCATGGCACTTTCCGCACCTCTCTCTTTCGGCAGCCTCGTCGGCACTCTCGTCGCCTCTGCGGGGGTATTGGTCGGCGCCGCCTTCGTCTTGTAACCAACTTTTCATGCGATTTCCGATCCCTGAGCTTGGCAATGAACCCTTACGCGTATTATTGTTACCTGTTACGTGGAGGAACATGTAGGGTCATAGCGAGGGGGTGGCTTCAACGTCACGGTCACTCTCAAACGTGAACCCTGTCGAAACGTTTCATTTGATGTTATAAAAATCCAACAACGCCGTATAACAAACCTTGATTGATACTCAAATCGCTTCAAGCGCCGGGTGTGTTGACCGTCGGACGTACGTCTGGTGAATGGACGGATTTCATGTCCGATGACGTGAGCGGCGCATATCTGGTCCTGCAATCAAATAAGTCCATTATCGGCTGCACAGCTGTGCGGGGAAGGAAAAAATAAACTAATATTCACACGTTGGCATCCGAAATACTGCCAGTGGTGCGACATCGGTGGCTTTATTTCGGTGTCTCTTGGAATCGGGTGAGGACTGATTGAGGCTGATCATTCCATAGTATGATGCAGCACTCGAGTGAAAAATGTGGGCGGGATTGGAGTGGGTCGTACACAAGACTCCGACGTGCCTAGAGGCCCGTCAAGTAACACGCCCAAAGTTTGCCAAGCGAACACAACAATTGTGACTTCGAGTGGGGAAACGTGTCGATACATTGGCGCCACTGCAGGGCAGTGTCGGAAGCGACTAGACGAAGTCTGCAAAGACAAGGTGTGACGTTATCGCTGACGACTCTACCGAAGGTTTTGAGAGTTATCAACACATTCATTGTCAGGTGAGGAACAAAGAAGGAAATCATGGCAGGAGACGTTAGAAATCATCAAGTCAAATGGGGGAATGAACTTTTCACCACGCTAACCCAAAACAAAGCTGAGACTCCAGCAGGTTTTCCGTACTGTTGACTGGCAGGATGCGTTTGCAACACCGGCTGGAAAACAAAAGGCACATGTTTGGGCGGCTGGAAACCAGGAATAGTGATTTGAATGGTCATAAAGGGCCCAAGTCACCAACTGTACGTTTGATCAGTAAGACAAAAGATGCCAGAAGATATTGGAGGTCACATACACACGCATCCTCGTCTCCCTTTTTGATCATAACCATATGTTCTCTTTGCGAGAGGTTTCATAGGTTTTCTAACCGTACAAGAACGAGATATCGAGGTTGGGGAGTTGAGACGAGGCCAGGGCGTGGATGCAACGAGTGCAAACGAATACGAAATGGAGAGGGAAGGGAATCTAGGGACGAATTTCACAGATCCCATCACGAGTGGCGTACCTTTTCTAGGCAGGAGGCTATCTGTGGCCCATCAACCAAAAAAAGCTATATAGACGTTGGTCGATGCGGCAGCAGTTTTTGACTGTGAAGCATAACAAGTAAAGCAGCGTCTGATCGAGGTCGACCTCGACGAGTGTAGCTAACGAGTGGATGGTTGCATGGCGAGCTAGGGGATAATTACTGGGCAGCGGCGTGCGCCCAAAGAAGCTACGATGTCACATGGTAAAGGGCAGGACGAGTGGTTTCGTACCTTAATCAATCCAGCAGTTGAGTCAAGTCGGTGCCTTCACGCGAGTGTGACACTGACAGCCTTTCAGTACATACCTCCATGTGAGACCTAGTACGCAACCGCTGCTCATCGTCAGGACACCTCTCCACTCGCTGTTCCGAGCCGTGCACGCATCTCTGGCACGACGCCCCTCCTTCCCTCGACTCCGCTCTCACTTCCTTTTGTCGTGGGCAACTGTATCCCTGCGTAGGACAGGGCCGAAATTTTACGCAGGATTAAACGCCATCGACCGTGGCCGGACCTCCAGGAGACTTGGAAGGTACAGAGCGGTGCAAAAGATTTCCCACTCTGTTGCACCATGCCTTATATATAGTCCATCCCGTCCCAGCCTCTTCCGAGATACCCTTCATTCCTCCGTCTCGCCCCTGAGCCCGATATCATCGTTGTGTAGCGAATGTGATGCACGCCGCGAGGTGTGGTTGGCCATGGATACCTTGGTCACCGTTCCCACCACCGGACGAATGTGTTCCATCATAATTATCTACCATTTGAAGGTTCGAATCGCCATCGCCCGAAACCGAGTCCGTGGGACGAACGAAGCTGGGTCACGAGGTCGATGCACATCTACCGATCATCAATCTTGAATCCGCGTCGTCCGTTCATGTCCGCCGGTGGATCAATTGTCGCATCAGTAACATCCCATCCCATGGATGCTGCCAAGAGCAAGCTCCTTGCGTCAACAAACCGAGAGCTTCCTTCAGTCTCGTCTCGTTTGTTCGCGTCCTTCCGTTTGATGCCATCCAGTCTCAATTGCTCGACGCGCGGGTTTGGCGCGAGCGCCATCAAACGAGGCAGTGTTATGTTCCCGCACTTTACTTTTCCTTGAATACCGCGTCCTGCTGATTATATAGGTTCTGTTAGGTGGAGATGTATTCGCTCATCACGATGTTCACCAACGCCAAAGCCCTTCTCGTCATTGCTTCTTGCGTTCTCGCTGCGCAGGTTCAGGACCGTGAGACCACTTCCTCCTCCACCCAAGCCACCTCCTGCATCATCAATTGCGTGCACCCAGCCGCCGTAAACAACGGTTGTGGGGACTAGTATGCCTCCGGTTTTCCTACATCGCACGTCATTGACCCTTTGTCAGCACTAATCTGAGCTGCGTCTGCGCTTCGTCCTCATTCCAACAGGCAGCTCAAGCATGCCTCCAGGAAAACTGTAGCGCTGCCGACCAAGCGACCGCGTTACAACTCCAGAGCCAACAGTGTGCCAGTAAGTGATGCCCATCGCTTTTCACGTTCTTATGCCCGATTGGGGATCATTGTACTCGAGTTCTGACAGTGCCTCTGCAGCTTAGGGTTGCAATCGCGTAACACTGCGGGGCCAGCCGTACCTGCCATCAGCGTCCCCTCCAAAAGTACGGCTGGACATCGACTCATCCAACCCCGCGGTTTGGGCGAATATCCGCAATATCAAAAAAAAAAAAAAAAAACCTGCGGGTGACACTATGGAGAAAATCATGTTATTTGTTCATTCATGGGGGCGCCATTCGATGACACTATTCATTCTACATTGACGTAGTACATAGTTTTCCGTGATTTCGATCGATTCATTTTCCCATCGACGGGCCCGGAAGCCCTCATGCTTCAGTCTCGAGTGAGGACCTGACAAGACATCCCATAAACCAGAGGTACGAATCATGTCGCAATCAACACGATGTGGATGTACCCATGGTAATACAATACGCGAGAGCCCGTGACTTTCCAGTCTCGATCGATTTTGTTTTGCGCAAGTTTCATTGCGGAAAGGATCGCTGAGCTGAAATCCTTCTTTGGACCTTTGGTTCAGGTGGTCATCAATACAAACTTGTCCATCCCTGGCATTACGGTCGTGACAGAGGTCGAGTCTTTCGAAACGAACGAAGATACCTGTTTGTAGCGCTACGAAGGATAACCGAAGCCGTACCCGTATTCAAGCAGAGCATATTCTGCCTCTGCCTCTGCGATACATTCCGCTGCGAGCACGAGCGTTGCTATAGTGCTCTTCTCCTCCGGGAGCCTTACAGGGGCATTGATTGGCGCGGCCTTCGTTTTGTAACCTACGTACCATGCAATTTCCTTGTAACTGCGCTCGGAAAATGAACTTGTAAGTATGTGGTCGAATCTCGTTTCGACAGGAGACGAGGTGTAGCTTTGATGTCAGGTACATTACTTCTCAAACGCGAGCCTTGTTGAAACATGTTTCATTCTACATAATAGAAACTCAATAATGCCATATAAGAAAGCCTAATATACCTTTACTAACGCTCATATCACTTCGAGTGCACGTCCCGGAGACGTTGACGAACATATGTCTGGTGGATGGACGGGTGACTCATCTTGGGTTCAAATAAATCCAATATTGTACAGCTTTGTGGGGAAGGCGAAACATCTTCGCACGCTGGATCCGATAAACTTGATGGGCCTGCGACTACTCCTCACATACGGTGCCGAGCGTACATCTCTGCATATTTGCCGATCGAGGCATGTTTCGGAATCGGTGGTTTTTTCGGTCAGTAGAGGCCCAGGGGTGACTAGTGACAGTTCCGCTTGATTAATAAAAAATGGGTTGGATTGTGGGTCGTATATACAGGGCTTCGACGTGCCTGGATACGACCGTGTGGTGTGGCCACCAAAATTATACCCGCTGTCGCTGTCGACAGGACAGTATCCCACGCGTGAACTATACGACCGCGTACTTGGTGCACATGCACTCGAACCTCGGGTATCCTTCAATGTCGATCGCGTGAGTACTGTAGGCTGGGCAAACGTGTGCTGTACCTTTTCGTATTCTGGGAGATATAGAGCGTATGCACCACCCCCAAATAGCACACCCTTGGCCAAGGAAACACAGAATGTATGTGAATCTCCTTTGCAGTGGTATTCGGGACACGTGTCAATGCAGTGACTCTACTGCAAGGCAAGGGCGCTAGACGTAGCACAGGATGGCGTACAGCACCCGGAGACGATTGGAGAATAAAAGGCACGTGTTGGGTGCACACGAAAAGCAGAAAGTATTTCCACGTCGACATGACCTTGGATCGGTAGAAAAGAAGGACGCCGGGGGAGAGTTGGGGTCACGTACACACACATCTTTGTCTCTGTTGGTGATTGCGACCATGTACTCTTTGCGACCGGTGTTTACTGCGGTCCTCACCAACTAAAGAATGTGGCAAACGTGAACGTGACTGCAAGGAACGGGGCGATGAGTGCCACTGATGACGGATTGTCGCCTTTTTCGGGGTAGATGACCACTGCCATGTAGATCGCCGTATATGTCGGGATTGGGAATGCCAGCGGGGGTAATACTGGGTGTAACGGATGGAGACGGACACGAGATATCGACGCTTGGAGGGAAGAGAATCTAGATACTGTACCGTCACGAGGTGGCGTATGTTTTTCAAGGAAGGCGACGAAGAGAGATGGCTGAGCCGAGAAAGTCAGGAGAGATAAAAATATGAGGATGTCGCATCTGTGGCGTCACACCAAAGATGGCTATATGGACATCGGATGGACCGGGTGTGCAGTGCTACAGTAAATGCAGGCCAAGTTGACTGTGAAGCATAAACAATGGTCCCCTTACATGCAGGATATGATAGAGGTCGACATCCGGCGGGCAAGTACTTGGATGGTTTGGATGTGCGAAGTCGATTAAAAGTGGTAGTGGAAGATATTATAGAGTACGTGTGACGTGTGACACTGTGACAGGTTCACTTGAGGTGAGAACAAAGCAGCCGCTGCTCATCGTCAGGACACTCTCCGCCGTTCCCTCACTTCCCTCTCCCCCCCCTTCCTCCCCCCTTCTCCTTCTCCCTCTCCACGCGCTCTTCGTCGCGCACCATATCTCTTGCACGGCGCTCACCCTTCCTTCGGTTCCACACCCGTCCCCCTCCCACTTCCTTTCATCATGGGCAACTGTATCTCCGCCCAGGACAGGGCCGAAAAGGCAAGATCAGATGCCATCGACCGTCAGCTCGAAGAGGACTCCAGGAAGCTTAGAAGGGAGTGCAAAATATTACTCCTAGGTTAGCCCATCCCGCCAAGACTTTCAGCGCCTCTTTCCCACTCCCTTCCGCCCTCCCTTTCTTCTTTGCATCCCGTGCTGACTTAACCATGTTCTAGGCTCGGGCGAGTCAGGGAAATCAACCATCGTAAAACAGATGAAGATTATCCACCAGAACGGTTTCACCCCCGAAGAACTTATGACTTACCGACCGACCATCTACCGAAACACCCTAGATAGCGCACAAGCTATCGTTCTCGCTATGCGCAAGATCGGTCTCGACTGCGTCGATCCAAATAACCGCGTACGTTCCAGCTCATCCACTCCAATCTCGATACGTGGCCCTCATACACGCCACCTCAGGTCAACGCAGACCGTATATTTGATTACCGGATTGATCCATCTCCCTCTTTCACCTTTTCTCCCGAAATCGCAGAAGCCATCTACCAACTGTGGAAAGACCCAATAATCCCAACGCTTATGGATCACGCTAGCGAATTTTACCTGATGGACAACGCCGTTTAGTCAGTACGGTCATCCCACCACATCCTGACTCGTTCTCACTACTTCCCTTCAGTTTTTTCGACGACGCCGTACGCATAGGTTCTCCCAATTACCTCCCGACTGAGAACGACGTTCTACGAGCCCGTCTAAAGACGACGGGCATCACGGAAACTAGATTCACGATGGGCCAACTCCAGTATGTCTTATTATTTGGCCCGCCCCATCTCCGTTCAACGTTATATATAGGATACATATGTTCGATGTCGGCGGACAACGCTCAGAACGAAAGAAGTGGATTCACTGTTTCGAAAGTGTCACGAGCATCATTTTCTGTACAGCCCTAAGCGAGTATGATCAAGTATTGCTGGAAGAGAGGAATCAGGCAGGTCTCCCCCGCATATCATCTATGGTCGAGCTCTAAACCCACGTTTTGCAGAATCGGATGAATGAATCGCTCATACTCTTTGAATCCGTCATCAACTCCCGATGGTTTTTGAGAACATCCATAATTCTCTTCCTCAACAAGATTGATGTTTTCAAAACCAAACTACCAAAGGTGCGTCTCCCAACGAAGCGTGTCCTTTGTTTCCTCATACGCTGCCAGGTTCCGCTGGAGCGATATTTCCCAGAGTACTCCGGCGGTGCCGACATCAACAAGGCGGCTAAATATATTCTCTGGAGATTCATGCAAACAAACCGGGCACGTCTTTCGGTTTATCCCCAGTATGTTTCAAATCTTTGTAGCCTCGTCCCCGGCTAATACCAGTGATCAGTCTAACACAAGCAACGGACACGACAAACATTCGTTTGGTATTTGCGGCAGTGAAGGAGACGATTTTACAGAATGCATTAAAAGATTCGGGCATTCTGTAACTTTAATTTTTTCCTCATTTCATTTCCTTATCTTTCCTTTCTGTTCTTTCCTTTTCTCTTTCACTCTTCTCCGTTTCCGTTGTGTTACAAGTCGTGTTCGCTATCTATTGGTAAGGCCTCCTTTTGTTCGCGGCTATCACTCGTCTCGTTGACATGACTATTCCCTTATCGACAGCTTGCATTATCTCTGTGGATATTCTTGTCAAATTCCCTAGCATGTCTCCATACATAACATATCATCAAACTACTGCTCTCCTGCATACCGCGGCTGCACAACCGCAAGCTTACGCTATCGGCCAACCGCACACGCTCTCGCTTCCCGGACCTGGACGCTCGTTCCTTTTCTTTCCTTCCTTGTCTTCTTTTGGGGCGAGTCCAAACGACCATCCATGACGCATCCTTTTTTTTCCTCGCACGTTTTTCATGAACGTTGTCCGTCTCTATTTCATTTCATCATCTTCTCTCCCTTTTTCTCGCCTTCTCGCCAGCCCCTCCCTCTCCACCCGGTCGTGCTCGGGATGGCACTGCGGTTGCGTCGCGTCGTCGTCGTCGTTCTCCGCGTATACGATTTTATTCCACATACAAGTTGATTTTTTTTGGAAAACAAAACCAGAAAAAAGAGATGTACAGTAGACCCGATGTACATTTTTTTTGCTTCTGGGTGCAGGGGGACTACCATGGTTTGTTGTGCAGGACAAGAGGAGGGGTTTGAAAATACAAGACGCAAATCTTGAGGACGGTGTAACGCCGTCACTTCTATATATCAAGCCCGACCGATCGGTCGGTCATCTAACAATAGGAGCAATTAATTGTGCCATCATATATCAACTGCTGGCCATGTCGAGCACAAAGGCATCAACAGCGCCGAGACTTTTCATCATGATCCAAGGTGTTAATCACCCCTCGACGTCCCCATGCCCGGATCCCAACCCCTCTTCCTCGCCCTCCCACGGATACCGATTGTGATACCCCAACTCGCGCACGCTCGCAACGGCGATCAACAACGGATGTTGGCCGTCCAACAACCGCAACGTCTGTTCCATATCCTCCAACGCAAACTCTTCCATTTCTTCCACCAGCGCGATCTCCTCCCTGTCGTCTTCGTCCTGCGGGAGATGTCGTTGGAGGTGTTCGTCGGTACCTCCACCCCCTCTTCCACCCCCTCTTCCTCCGCCTGGACTGGTGGTTACGTCCCCAGCTCCCCCGATGCCGCCGCCCACGCCGTTGCCCGACCGACGTTTCCGCTTCTCAGCCATGTTTTGAAGTTGGAGTTTCGTCCCGTCCATGAACCCGTTCGTCAACTCGGGCGTGAGCGCGTGTACGCCCACGACGCGTAACGTGTCCCCGACGGCCTTGTACAACGAGGCGACGAACGACGGGTCGGTCTCGATCTGGATGCAGTAGACGAGTTTGGAGAGGGAGGCGGTGACTATCTGTGAGGTGAGGGTGCCGCTTGATTTACCGCAGGACGTTAGGAGGGGGATAAGTCTGTTGTGAATTGCGGGCGTTAGCTCGGCGTTTCCTAGCCCCCTCCCCCCCAAAAAAAAAGAAGAAACAACGAGCGGGCGCACCTACACGCCGCTTCCCTCACGCCCTCGTGAAAGTAAAACTGCAAGGCCGGCAACGTGAGCTCGAGACTCTGCGTAAGATAAGGCCCGAATCGACCCCCAAGAACGCTGCAATAAATGACGAGGGTGTCGAACGCTTGACATTTCTCGTCGATGGTCGAAGTGCGGATGCCGACGATTTGACCGTCCATGGAGATGGTTTCCCATCCATCGCGTTCAACATGGTCCTCTTCCTCGTCTTATCGCACACGAGAACAAGAAGTGATGAGTGCATGAGCGTATCGACCCACGTTCGCGTCCGCCACGCTTACCGTATATGGACACGTCGGCTTTGGCACTCGCCGCGTTGAGCAATGGTGGCATTACTACCGGCAAAAAGGGCTCAAATTCAAATCCGAGTGCCTGACAAATTTTGGCCCATGTTGCGATCAAGTATGTCGCCAAAAGCGTGTCCGAAGGATCGACGGGCGAATCTGTTTGGCGCCATGATGTTGGATTAGCGAATGCATTTGGAAAAAAAAAAGACCTACTCTGGATATTAATCAGTGCGTCGATGAGTGTGCGTGCATCTGGTCGGAAGACGTCGCAACCGACAGCGATTGCTACAAGTGGTGTGCAAAGAGGGGGGTGGGTTTGATCAAGGGGTGGAAGGGGCCATCAGACAACCAGGTACACACCAATGAGCCCAGCACATTCCATGGCTTTGACACGCAACTTGTGATAGCTTGGATCATTCGCGTTTCGGAGCACGTTGAGCAGGAGGGGCATGATCGTCCCGTAATGCTACGAGTCACCAAAAAAAAAAAAAAAACGACAGTCTCCTTTAGCTGCGGCAGAGAGAGCAAGATTGGCATTGATATACCTTTGCAAATGTGGCCTCGCTCGCATCGGCGACCATGGCCAACGTCGTGATGGCCTGTTCTTGGACATATCCTTTGACGGATTTCCCTGATTCGGCACCCGGGTTAAGCAGCTTGAGTAGTCTTTCAACGATGGGGTCGAGGTATGGGACGAGCGCGTCCCGTTCAACGCCTTCGCAAAAGTTGATGAGCGCAGCGGCCGCGTGAGCATGGACACTGTCACGAACAAGTCAGCCATGTCACTCCATGTAGAATGTCGGGCCTCGCTTACCGAGGTTCAGGAGCTTCGAGCGTCGGTATCAGCGCAGCAAATAGCTGTCGATGGTAACGATCTTGAATGACTTCCTAGTGCCAACCCAACAGTCAATAAGATCCACCCAATGTTGACGTTACAGCTACACTCACTTCCAAATCCGTACACAGCTGGCCCCTGAATTCTCGGTTTAAGTGAGCATCTATATGCATCGGAGAGAAGCGAAAGCATACAGGCACTGGCATGCGGCATAACGGACGCGAGGATGTGCGTCTTTGAACATCGGAGTCACGAGACTGTCGACATACCGTCCCTCCACATCAAATATACAAACATGAAGCGAAAAATGGATCACTCACTCTACAACTTTGCCGAGCTCGAGTTGCATCACCTAAATCCGACCAGGGAGAATAAATCGAAGAAAAAAATGGGGGAGAAAGGGTGACTGGGTACCTTGCTGGTGCCTTCTCCTATGGCGGCGATCGCCATCAGACCTGCATGCCGCAATCGCCAATCATAACTCGCGAGCATCGATGGGATATACTGGAAAGCAGGTGGGAGGACCTCCTTTCCTCCAAGGGCACATGCAAGGCGGTCAAGGGACTGTTCGTAGACCTGTGGGTAATTCTCGTCCTGGGACTCCTCGGAAGGCTTTCCAGGGGATGAATCAATACGAACCAAGCCCCAAAAAGGAAGAGAAAGAAAGACACACATCGGCTTCCAACCACGCCTCCAATCCTTCCTCGAGTAACTCACCCATACCTTCCAAGCAGGCACGTACGATGGCGGGTGTCCAACCTTCCACTCGTTTCACCATCGATGGTTTCGCTTCGCTCAGTGTGACCATGAGTTCCAACGCCGCCCTCCGGACTTGTTGCTTTTCTTCGTCTTCGGCAGCCTCGACATCTCCTTCGTCGCTTTGTTGTACGATCTGGCCAGGTGGGAAGGCGAACGAGGTACTCGTAGCAGGGAATGGCTTTGCCACGGTCGGTGTTGGTCCCGAGTCGGCGGTGGGCATGATCAAGGCGCGCAAGAACGACAAGAGTGCGGGTAGATGTGGCGCGAATAGCGTGGGGTGCGAAGAGCAGAGCGGCGTCAACGAACCCAAAAATGTTTTGAGATGCACATTCGGGAGTGAGGGAAGGGTGTCGAGCATTGGATAGAGCAACGACAACGACTGCGCGAGCTGGTGGGCGTCCGAAGCCGTGAGATACGACACACACGCACGCAGCGCGGCGAGTCGGACCTGCGTAAGATCAGCGCGGTCAAATGTAGTAAGGGAATGTGCGTGTCATGGGACGTACGTCGACGCTCTGAGCGTCCTGTAACCCCTTCTGAAATACGGAGAGCACGGCGTCGGTTTGTAGGTCGATGACGAGGTTTGGACAGCCCGAAAACACTCTGAAGGCGCACTCACGAAAACCTGCCTCTGGGGTCTGCGTCATATTGAACGCCTGTGCTTGTAAAGCATGCCAAGGGCGGCCCCGAGACATCGCGTTATTGGCAAGGTCGCATACAGTGTCGACGTCTTTGCGTCGCACGGAGTCGGAAGGTTCATGGGAGAGGGAATGAAGGAGGAGACGCTCGAGGGTGGTCAGCGCTTGTGCGGAGAGCTGATCATAGAGTGTCGATCGCGGATCCTTGCCAGTGTGTTGTTGCTGTGGCGCAGAACGAAAGAGAAGACGTCGAAGGAGTACCAAGGAGAAGGATCTCATCTGCACTTGAAGCAGGATAGTAAGCATCCTGGTTTGCAGCAATCGTATCAATGCGTTGGCTACTTGCCACTTCGGTGTCTGCTGCAATGGCAAACTGAGCCAATGCGAGCAGGTAGAGGTCAGGAGTTTGGGCGAGACGATCGTTGACCGCCTTCTCTGCACTAAGGGACCTTGTGAGACCAGCCACGGTTGATTGATGTAGATGGAGTCATACTTTGAGCGGATCTTGTTATCACCGAGCACCAGATTAGCGAGTATCTGGGTGAGCTCGGCAGTGATTTCTGGTGGTACGACAGCTTCCATGATGACAGGATGTGGATATCCGAGACGACGAGATGGAGGGAAACGACACCAGTGCCAACGACGGACGATGGCAGTTCAGTCGGGTCTCTGACGAAAGCGTGGGACGGTGAGTCGGTGTCGCTGGATGTTCTGTTCACCACAGCCCTGCACGGGGCATCGAGCAGAATGATTTTTGAGGCTCAGCGAGCTTGATCAGTCTACGCTTTCCTTTCGCAGGACACGATCGCTTGTCGTTACCCCGGACAGCGCGTGCGCCCATCTTTCAACGACGGGCAAAATGGCGGGCGTCTGATATGTATCAAGAGTATCTAATGCCCGACACAGACGAGGAAGAGGAAAACTGACAGTTGGCATGAGACGCGATGCGTGTCCCATGGAAAATAACCAAGTCGCAGAACTGCTTACGGGTCGCATATGTAGTCCCTACAGCATTATCTTATCGCTACAGCCTCCAAGGCAGGGACTTTGGGGTAAAAAAAAATAGTAACCTACATCGATCCGTTTCGTGACTAATTTTCGAGAGCATCCTGGATACAAGCGCGCTCAGGACTATTGTCGTATCCCCACATTGGACATGCCCCAAGTCGACGGCATGTCAGGGGTCTCCGGCGACACGCGCCTCGGCAACTTGATCAAAGGAAAGAAGGTTGCTTATCATGCAAAGAAAGACAATGAGATGTCCATTCGTGTCACTCACCAACACGGTGGCATTCCTGCTTTCGGAGCCGTAGGCGCTGCCGACCTATAATAGTCGCCACCTGTGCAAAGCAGTCCACCCCAGCGCATCACGCACAGCAGCTTTAAATTGTGTTTCACTTACAGAAGCGGCCAGATTGAGGATAGACGTTCATGGGTCCGAAATGAGATGGGATCCAGCATCGTACGTCTACGAAACACGACCCTGGATTCACCACCAATGACCGTCCAGCGACTCGTCTCTAAAGTCAGTCGAGACCGTCACCTGCCAACATAGTCTTAGTGCCTTGATAAAGTTTAAACTGACAAGTCCGAGACAAGGCATTACATCCCCGCGTTTCAAAGAAAAATGTCTCACAAAGCGTAACCAATGCTTTGCTTGAGCGATGCATGCACTTACAATGACCACCGTATGTATCACAAAGTTGACCTGGTAACTAGAGACCCGACGTGCCAATCCAGCCAAGAAAGAAATTTCGAGTTCTAAATAACGTCCCCCGGAGCATCCAGTCACAATTTCACAAAAACGAAACCCGTACATAATCATTTGGCACACCAGTTCACCTCCAACTAGCTTGTCTTGTCTTTAGACAAAGTACCTCGTGGTCCAGAGGCGTCATGAGCGACACAAACAGTCAGTCACCCACCGAGCCGACACCTCTCGAGACCTTCTTTGCAGGGTTTGCCGCGGCCGGGTTCTCGTACCGGCCAACGACCTCTGCCCGGAAAAACTTTGCCCATCTCTGCAAAGTGTCCGGCTGGGTAGGGAACTCTCCTGCACACACACATGCTCGCCAAGGCTTCAACGACGCGCTCGTCCAGCAGTTCAACTTCCTCTACGGCGTCGACGGCAATGACCTCGCTGCATGGGACAACCTCTGCAAGACCATCGGCATCGAGCCGGTCCCTGACAGCGTTGATGAATGTCGCAAAGTAGGTGGCACGATCATAATCCTCCTCGTTACATCCCGTTTGTTCAAAGCCACTGCCCACAGCTTGTTTGGGACGCCCATGTAAACATCGTTGATCTCATCGAAGCCGTCGGAACAGGATGCCCGGTACGGCAATTCCACACCCTCGATGAACTTGCGACATATACGAAGAAAAAGGATCGATTCTTCCCAAAAGACAACGCATACCAGGGTGGATTACTCAAGGAGTTGTTACGGGAGATCATTAACCCCTACTTTGGGAAGAGGCGCAATGGAAGCCAAAAGAGAAAGGCAAGGAAGGCTCGCAAACGGGAAGCAGCTGCAGTTTCGTCCTAGCGCAATCAAGCCATGTAGATGATGATACGCTGTTGGAACATAAGATGACCATTGACCAAAGCATTCGAGTCAGAATTCGGACGTCGGACATGAACCGGAGGACTCCACAAGCAGACAAAGCCAACTCGATGACACAACGGGGTCTGCAGTATCTAGGATGGACTTAAATGCTGTTTTAGATGCGAGTCACTAGCATAAAATATATCTTACAGTTCATGCAAGGACCAAATTCAAAGTTTGCTTGAAGGTTTACTTAATTGTGTGGGAAATCTTCAAGTACTTGTGGCAAGCATGAGATCACATGCTGACCATTGAGATTTACTTGAAAGCTGAGCACAGAGAAGTCGGGTGAAAACTTCAAATATAGGATTTACATGGACTGACAGATAAGTTTTCAAGTTTAGATGACAGACGAACAGGGGCGAAACCCTCAAGAAAGGACACACAAAGTTTGTCCTAGATATTGTAAACCCCGTTGTGTGAAAGAGGGATTTTGGTCTTGCGTAATAGATGAGACACAGGATTTGGTGCTCCGCTCTTTCCTGGCGTTGTAGAAGTTTTGGATCCATCTAAACTTCATCAACATACGACGCATTCTGTCCCACCTGGCCTCGCCAGTCGTGCCTCGAGTCGGACGTGCAACGTGCCATCAACCGCGATGTACGGGGTATTGTTAGGAAAGCCGACTAAGCCAGGCGTGTACCGATTGGAGCCTCCACACTTACCCATACATTAACTCTGCGCCGGCACCGTCATCGAGCGGAACGATGGTGGCGCTGGTGTAAGGAGGGCGGCCGTTGTTGTCCCACCGCTCAACGGATGGCGGGCTCCAGTCTTTCTGGCTCAAGAACGGGATATCGAGGCCGGTGGTAAAAGGAGGGCAATACGCGAGGCAATAACTCCAGAGACGTAATTGGATGGACTGTGGTTTTGGACCTGGAGGGTGAGATCCTGCAACAGAACCATTCGTGTCGTTTGGCGGAGATGATAACGACATCAAGTCACTCGCTTGAGACACATTCACAGGAGACGCTGACATATTCGAGGATGATGGCGGCAGATCGATGACCAGTCTGGAGTCGATGGGGGTAGGCGGACTATGTTCTAGCAAGCAAAGCGCGACTTTCCACCCCCCCGCTGTTGTGTGAATGGTAGACGGTGAGGAGAAAAACGTGAGTGACCATATCCGGCCTGGAAAAGAGTGAGTGAGTCGCGAGCGGGTTGGGGATGGCACGAAGAGGGGTATGATACCTCGTGCGATAAACTCGACATGCACTCGACCAGAAACCCGCATACGTTTCTGCCAGAGGTTGATCCGCATCTCCGCCACAAATGCCCCTTGGCCTTCCACCTCACGTATCGACACCTCGTCCGCCGGCATGGAGCCAAGTATAATGGCATCTGCGCCTTTGCAACGTCAACACAATTATCGTATAGCGTCCTGGGCGTGACCTACTGGGACCCATACTCAGCGGCGTCATTTGCTTCGTGAAAGGTTCGCGTTGGCATCTCAGCGACTGAAAGAGGTCTTGGTTCGAAGTGGTCAGACAAGCGAGACATATATCTGACATCGCTTGCTTTGAAAGCGGAGATGCGTGTACAAGCAACGACGGTAGGAGCGCATCGCAGTGGTTCAGGATCGCCCAGTAGATCGCAGAATGATTCTCAATAGATCGCTCTTGCAAGAGAGCTGCAAGATCTAGACCATAGTTCCGACATGCGTCGGCACAACTGCTGA
>JBBPRX010000213.1:0-20411 GCA_038093195.1 Boletus fagicola
CGTCTGCCAGTCTGTCATTTTGGAGAAGTGATTCTACTTGCGCGAAAAGTGTTGAGGGGAGAAGTGAATAGATGGAGGACTGGCCGAGGACGAGGACGGCTGAGCGAGGATACGACGAATGGCCCATCGCGAATGAACGCGGCTTCGCTCGGCGCAGTACAAGTCGAGGATAATGTTTTACGTAAGTCGACGTTTCCGCCGTCTTTTCATCTCATGACTTGACAATATTCCAGGAGCTGGTTAGGAGCCTACCACCCGGGTGCCCAGCTCATGGTTGTGTCTTTCCCGCTCAGAGTTTACTACGTCGCGGATACACTGACCTACATGGTTTACAGACCTACTTCTACACACCATTTCTCCTCGATCGCAGGATCGTACAGCAGTGCTACATGCCCATCGTGCCCGCAGCCTTGCTGAGCGAATTCGCGGCAACTTCCATGAACACAAGCTCGTCAGTCCATAATTCATCACAGATTGTGATGTGTCGATGGCGCGTACACTCGTTCAGAAGAGACGGGATGAACGCAATCACCCACATGACCGGGATCGAGCAAAAAGCAGTCCAGCGTGTTCGATGATAGTCATGGCAAACAACATCCTGATCTTGGCGCACAGATGGGCTCAGACCGAACAGAAGCAAAGGAGCCAGAGTGCGCGAATCCGCAAAGTGGATCACTTTGAAGCAAAGTAAGCCCAAATATCGACATAACTGAGAGAATCACGACATGCAACTGGCGAATGGACACTTTGTCAATCAGAGGGCTGCTCAGTTCTTACTCATTTCGTCTCATCGGAGTTAAGCCTGATGGTCTGAAGCTTGAAGGTAATAGCCTATGCAGTGACGGAAACAAAACTACATTATACCGCCAAACAATGGTGACGACGGTGCGACAGAGGGACAAAACAGGATCAACCGATAGCAAATAAGAATAACAACAAGATTTGTAGAAACATCCGTTCTGTTTCATTCATCGTATTGGGTCAACTTCAAAGTCCATCAGTCTCATAGAGCAAAAAAGAAGTTTGGCAGGACTTACGTCTAGTGTGAGCGTCCGCGAACTGTTAACATCCTGGTCTCGGTATATTCCCACCAACGAGTGGCCACGCTCATATAAGGAACCCTTGAGACTGATGACAATGAACTGGAAAGAGTTCGAGGCTTGAGAACGGATGTAATTAGCTATCTTGGCAACGTTTGTGTTGTCTAGGGCCGCGTCTACTTCATCCAGGACGAAGAATGGTGCGGGTTGATAGCTGACAGGGGAATAAAAAAGGACACGTTGAAATATCAGAAATGGAACTCACCTGTGAATCGCAAAAAGTAACGCCAGAGCAGCGACTGTTTTCTCCCCACCCGACAATTGTTCCATATCTCGGAATCGTTTCATTGGCGGCATAGCATGATACTTGATTCCGGCTGTGTAAGGTTCCTATTCAAAACACAGATTAATATCACGAGCAAATGACCAACTCTCCCCAGCATTACCTCGCTGTCCTCTAAACTTAAGTATGCAACACCTCCCATGGGTGCACTCTTGCCCTTCGTAAGGTCCTTGTATACTTCATCTATCCGTTCAGAGATATGATTGTATGCCTTGTTGAACAGTTCACATCTACCGCCAATGATCAACCTACTTGCAAATCCGGTGGTCGAGAAAGACTACTCACCTCTGGCGCTTGAGGTCATTGAACTGATCTCTCGCTGTCTTGGAATCCTTGCGTGCCTTCTCCGCCTCCCGCTCGGTCTCGACGAGTCGGGCTTCAACGTCATCCAGTCTCTCGATCGCTTTCAGGTTCGGCGCCATACGTTCGATGTCTGTGTTTAGTTTGGTAATCGACGCATCAAATTCAGCAAGAGTTTCTGGACTGTTGCTCTGCAAGTACTGAATTCACACTCCATGACTGGAACACTCGACATAAACTTACAGCACGCTCTTCATCATCCAATGGATCAAAGTCAACCTCGATGCCGTAGTCTTGTACTTGCCTAGGTCGCTGAGTGCCGTCCTCGTCCTCGTCGACATCCATGGCCACTTCATCACGTAGGTTCTGCAATGATTTCAGCACCCCAATGCCATAACAATTGGGGCTCTCACCTCTTCCATAGGCACGTTCTTCAAGTTACCTGTTATAAGTGGTAGCTTGATGTCCTCGAGTCGACATTTACGATACATCGAAGACCGTTCAAGCGCCAGCTTTTCAATTTCGTCGTTCTGAGGTTGAAAAATAATTAATCAATGATGAAAGCATGCGCGGTAAACCACGAGCCATTGACCCAATCTCCTTCAGTGCCTGATCAAGCACCTTGGCCGCGCGGGCATGCGTTTTCTTCACCTGTTCCACGACCTTATTCTTCTCCTCCAACGCCTCATTAAGTGCATGAAGCTCTTGCCGGAGATTTTCAATCGCTTCTTGACCCGATGCAATCTCGGCTTGGATCTGACGTTTCTGCTCCTCCAGTTCGACGATTTTCGCTTCCTCATCTTCTTGAGTTTTATTGAGCGTCACCAGTCTGTTCTGAGTGAGCTGCAATTGCTCTTCCTCAAACTGAATTCTGTAAGTGAACGCAGTAGCGTCAATAAGATGCCGAGTCAATGAGAGTTAAAATTCTCACTGGTGTGTTAAGCGCGCAATCTGTTGATCGAATCGATTTCGTGCTTGACTCTCCTCTTCTGCCACTCTGAGCTGACGTTCTTCATACTCCCGGATGTGATTAACGCCGATCTTGGCGCAGAAAGAGGCGAAGACGCCATGCTCGGCTTCGTCAATAACCGACTGGAGCGTTGATACGCGCGAAGCGAGCGTGGCGTGTGCAGTTTGAGCCTATGCAGAGGGAGAAGTCGTGGAATCGAAATAAGAAGAAATTTAGTTGTTTACTAACTTTTTTGGAGTCGGGTGCAAGCTTCTTAAGCTCACGCTCGACATGTTTCAGCTCATCTTTGATGCCGTTGTGGCGAAGTTTACAAGCGCTCTGCGATCTCGTGAGTCATCGACCCACAGACGAAGCGTAGACATACGAACCAAGTCATCTTTGGTTACTGTGATAGCGCTCTCCAACCTCGTTATCTCAGCAATGATATTTTCATCTGCTTTACCACGCGACTTCGAGCGATTGAGTTCCTGCAGTTGTGCAAGGAGGTTGTCTCGGAGGCGGACAAGGCCTGAGGTATCCTATGTAAATGAGGCACTACCTGACTGAATAAGCATGAACAAACCTTGTACATCCTTTTCCTCCCACTTCTTTCCAGACCCATGCGTGCTTCGACCACCCGTCATCAACCCACTTTTATGGATAATCGTCCCTTCGAGTGTAACAGCTGAAAAATGCGCATGAGGCCAGGCTATTCTCGCTCCTCCGCGACTTTCTTGCACCTACCTTTAACCTCTTGACCTTTCTCCCAACATACATACTTGGCTACATCCATTGTGTCACATACCAAAGCATTCCCACACACATGGTGCATTGCCCGTTCAACAGCAGGTTCGTACTGAATGACATCAACGGCGAGTCGAGCCCCTTTGGCAAAGGAACGGAATTTGTCATTAACAGGCTTCACAGAGATCGTGTCGAGGGGCAAAAAAGTTGCTTGCCCGGCTCGCTGGGTGCGCAGGTACTTGAAGACAGTATAAGTTAAGATAGAGATGCATAGGCACGTGGAACCAACCTCAATGCATTCGATCGCTGTTTTCTCCTCGTCAACGACTACCGCGTCAATATTCCTACCTAGAATTACGGAAACGGCGCTCTCATATTTTCGTTGTGTGGGCTTGCACAGATCTACCACTCGTCCTCTGACACCTATATTACGGAGAAAAATAGGATTGAGGGTAACTCTAAGACTTGCATTTGCAAGTAAAAACGCACCTGGGAAGACACGCTGCAGGCTTGCAAGAGTCTCCTTGAGCTTCACCTCTCGTTCTGTTTCAGTCCTATCAATACCTGCTTGGAGGAGACGCTGGTACACATCCGTAAGCTTTTCGTTTGCTTCCGTTTCGAGGCGGCTAAAGAAGAGTGTTAAGTCTCTGTGCTAGGGGAAAATGAACTAGTGGTCATGTAGTACTCACGCTATGCGGGTCCGTTCACTCTGATGATTGTCATATTCTTGCTTAACACGGGCCAAGTCAGCTTGCAGAGTTGCCAGTTTTTGCTCAAGCTAATAAATTCCATCAGACAACTGAAGACCAGTGCTGATCGCGTTACCTCTGTCCTTTTCTCTCCTTGGCCAGTTGTATCTTCGGTCAATTTGTTCTTTTTCGTTTCCATATCCTCTATTTGACCTTTCAACTGGGCAAGCGTACGTGAGGCAGTCTTTTCTTCTCTTCCGAGCGTCTCGAGTGATTGGCGTTCGGACACTGCCAATATACTCGCTTGTGCTTTTCTGATTTTATTCAGAAAAGGTGAGCAACGTACTCATTTCAGAGATGGGAGGGCCTCACAGAGCGCGATACTCGGCAAGACTCGCTTCACTCAAAGCTGTATTATCTTGGGATGCCCGACGATATGCCTCTAATGGTGTGACACGCCGAGAATAAATGAAGCTGCCCGTACACAAGAAAGATTATAACAAACCTGTAGCTTCATCCGCGGCTCTACGCGCAGTTTGGAGGTCACGGCGAAGGGTGTTCAGCTTGGCTTGTTGGCGCTCCTCATCCTTCCCAACTTGTTCACGTGTGGCTTGAGCATTCTGCATCTTTCTAGCTGAATGCTTGATTTTCTCGTCGGTTGCGACCAAGTCAGGCTCCTAAACACGTGTCAGAACATAAATAACCTGAATTCAAAGTGAAGGTCGACCGACTTTGGACTCGACGGTCTTTTCCGCCTTCTTGACTTTCTTTTCTTCCCTAACGACAGCGGTGCGAGCTCTGGCTTGATCAGCACGAGCATCTTCCAGTGCATTGTCATGTTGTTGCTGCTCTGCGCGCAATCCTGCAAGGGCCCGTGACTTCTTCTGAATGTCTCTGGCGTTGGCTTCCAGAGCTTCTTCGATGTGGAATAATTTGTATAGGATTCGCCGCAAGATGAGATCGTCCTAGAAGACACATATAAGCGAGAATTGTGACGGTTCTTGAAAAGGTACGAACTTTTTCTTGACAGAGACTCTCAAAGCGCTCTGCCTCGCCCTTTTGTTCTTTATACTGTCGTATTTCACCAGCAATACCCCTCCTCTTTGTAAAATTGAACGTAGCGTTTTCGGTAGCTCGCTCTTGTGCTTCCTTTGCCTTCTCGTAATCTGGCGCCAGCTCGAGGGAACCAGAGATTTGCTCGATGAGGCGGGTAAGTTCTCGCGGAGATTGGGAGGCGACGGCTTCCACATCTCCTTGGAAGACGAGGAAGTTCTTTGCTTTGACAAGGATGTTGTGCGAGATGAGAGCAGCATTGTAGGCAGCATACGTGACGACCCTATCGTTGAGACGATATTCGGATGCACCGGTGGTAGAAATGCTATGAGACGGTGAGATCCACGGGCAGAGGCAAAAGAATAACGCGAGACATACGTGCGCTGGAAGAGCCATTCTTTCTTATTGTCGTCCTCGTATACGGCAAGAACCCAAGCTTTCTTTGCGGTGCCCTCGCCTTGACCGTCTTCTTCGTCGCTGTCGTCTTGCGCGTCGTCTTGATCCACAGTATCCTCCGAGCCGTCAGTAAGACCCCGCGCGAGGCGCCGACCTCGATAAACCAAGTCTTTTAACTGGCTACTTCGAAGTTGGGCACTCTTTACACCGAGCACGAAGGAAATGGCATCCATAAGATTGGACTTTCCAGCGCCATTTGGGCCGATGATGGAGGTAAAGTTCTTGAATGGGCCGATGACTTGGTGACCACTGTGAAGATATGCAGTGTACGAACGACGAGCAGCGCGGAAACTCACCGATATGATTTGAAGTTGGACAGCTCTATGCGAACGAGCGGCATCTCGTCTCAAATCTCGTCCTGATTAGGGGAACAGCGAAACGGCCTACCAACAAGGACGCGTCAAACACGTATGTCACAGATGGTCACAGTCACGGATGCATACTCGTCGGCAGACGGCCCGGCTGATCCCCTGACTACGATGTCTTCAAAAAGTTATCTACAATACGTACATGGTCTATGGGCATTCTATACGAATGGGATCCATATCTCATTTGTCATCTCCGTCGGTGATCCAAAGTGAAAGTTTTCTGAATAGTGAATACGAATTCAAAGGATTGGAATGGAATTTTGAAGCTCAAAGAATGACTAGAATTCTACGTATAGCGCGTCACGACGATACATATGACAAGTTCATCGTTCCCGAACGCATACTATTTGCAGGACGATCACATATAGAACTGACTCGGGTGGGGTACTCAGAGCACATGAGCGACCTTCGTATGTTCCTCGGGATCGTTGAGGGACAGGAAGTCACTGCTAGGCTTCATGGCGTACTGTGGGACATCGGATAGTGAATGTGTTTGACGGTGCGTGTCTACCTGCGGTGTAAACATTGAAGTGACCATGATGTCGCGAGAACCACTTACTTACTTCCACATGAATGGCCGTAGGCTCTTTCGCAGGCCTAGCGCGTGAGTGGGCGGGATTCCCGAACACAACTCCGCCTGATCTCTCATCAGAATGACTGGATGATTGAAATGAACCGCCGGTAAATGAATTAAAAAATATTGCTTACTATACCTCAGGGGTAGCTAGATTGAAGTTGTAGAGCCGACGGACTACACGCGAAGCCATGATCTACGGTAGAAGAGAAGAGATTTGATGCATCTAATCACGATGATATGAAAACGTACTGTCGAGGCCATGGCCGCAGGAACGTTGAATATTACACCCATGACGGCATTTAGGTCAATGATCATGAATATCGTAGCCAACAGGTTTGCCAAGAAACTATCCATTCATAAGTGCCAAATAATTCAGAGATGATGTGAAAAACGCACGCAAGGATAAAGTAAACCAGTCCGTCAGAGAATACCATGCGGACCAGCTTACTGTGGATTCCAGAAGTGCCAGAGACACGTCGAGTCCACGCCAATTTGTACGCAGTTAGGCAGAGAACAACAAGATCGAAACTCATGGAATAGATAAATGTAGCAGCGAGGATGGTCGTGTTACTCTTGACGATTGTACAGCCAACACCTTGGACCCAGACCACCTTCAGCAGCACACCTAATACTGGGATCAGCATGCGGTGGAGGACTCAAAACGCTTTCACACACCTTGCAAAATAAGGGACCAGTGCCCAAGGATAAGTAGGACTATGGTGCCAACTATCCACTTGTTCTGAGACCAAATTGCTATGCTGTGGTGGTCGCATGAGTGGCATATAGAATGAGATATGGTAACAACTTGCGTGCGAAGTGAAAGATTGATACTGGCTAGGCCGAGTGCGGAGTCACCGGCAAGCTTGGTGAAAGTTAGTTTTCCCCGCCCCACTGCCAGGATGACAACAAACCTGGTTGAACACATACAACGCTTGGCAATTGACCTTTCTACGTTTTTCCTTTGAGTACCATTAGCAGAAACAAAGGTATTGGACGAACTTCGGTGTGTCAAGAGAAATCAATCTGTGATGGGGGGTCAACTATGCTCGAGACGAGGAACAACTGCTCTTACATTCCGATCATTGCGAACAACAACAGATATCGCCCGGCAAAGTAGAAGATCTATGATAGGCCATCGTTATTTGCACTTTTTTTTTGTTACACGTGTTGGACGTACAAGAGGCCAACGAAAATTTCTTTTCCCAGAAATAACCGCCCAGTCGAAATCGAGAGTGAGCATGATCTCCCACCTGGCAGCAAAGGTGCTCTCAACTTGAAGTCGGAGATGGTCGACAGTCTGGGCTTACCCATAGAGACCCAGCAACGCATGCATCAGTCTGTCGAAAACCACTGCAAAACGGTTTCTGCTTGGCGGACGTATGAAGTTGATAGATCCACCAACTCACCTAAGTCCGTCGAAAGTTCCAAAAGTGACTGCCAGTTAGTCATTTGGGCGGGATAGAGTTCGCAGAGGAGAACGAGTGGTCAAGCCGCAAAAGGTACTTGAAACAAGGGAAAGCAAGATGAAGCAATCTACCAAGAGTCCCGCATTAAAAACTCTCCGTCGATTTACCCCATAAGTGCTCCTTGAAACGCTTCTGTGTCCGTCAACGGCGCCCTCAGTGAATAACACAGGACATTCGATTCAAGGAAGCCGAACGCGCGGTGATAATGCCAGTGCCAAAACATCCCCGGCGGGTTGCTTAACGGCACCAGGATGTTACACGGAGGTGCCGGTGAAACAGCAAACCTGCGCTCGATCGAGGGTAGTTCCGATAAAGTATGCACCATAACCATGCTGAGATTTTACTCACCTCCGACTCCGCACTGAATTCAAGGATCACACTGATCACCAACACCGCAAGACTTCTGAAGCGGCTTCCAGTGCTTGAAATCCATAGTACTCGAGTCTCTTTTCTTTGAAAGCGACGGACATGATCACTGGACGGCGCTAATGCAAGATGACGCTTGGTAGTCCGAAGGCGTCGCGATCATCCTTCGGACTTCTTTGCTGGCTTACCTTCTGACGACCAACGTAATCTCCGTGGGTCCACGCGCATCAAGGTTCAACGCGTCCAGTTGAGGAATCCTGCCTTGTTCTCTCGACTCCCCGGAGGACAAGGTCTAGCCAAGATGCGGTTCTCAACGAAGAAATCAAGATTCAGGATCACCTTACTGGGTAAGGTTTCTTCTATGCTCATAATTCCAGTGCTTGATTTCCGCGGCAAGTACCGACTGAAATAGTGACACGGGTTGTTGCGCAACTCTTATGTAATTGATGGTATGGAGTAGTAGCACAGCAAGTGTTGGCACTAACTACGGGAAGTGTCATCATGGGACTCCGTTGCACAACATTGTTGATTATACCAACCAAGTGCCCCTAGTCCAAGCAAGGTTTGGCGGCAATGGAGAGGAGATATGGGCTGGACCAAAATGATAGAAGAAACAGGAGAGGCGCCGGCTGTTGGCACCTTGAGTGACTCCAATTTTTTTTTGCAAGGTACACACCAGCCTAGCCAGTAGATACACGTATCAACCCTCAGATCAATGAATGGACTTGACCGAGAACCTGGTATAAGGACCGGTTACGACTAGTTCCTGACCACCCAGGAGCAATATTGTAACCCACTTCAGATGCTGTCCCACTACTTATCCTGTATGATAGATCGGTTTGTAACTTCCCGGCACGCAGGTTTGGATTTGCTACTTATCAACCCTCGACTCTTGGAGGGTTTGGAACGAATCGAATGAACTTTCCCGACGACGCATCTTGTGACGTGACCAAGTGATGGCAGTCAGTAGCTTTGGTTCAGGAGGAAAGAGTCTGTGGGTACAGTATCTGAAATCTTCTTGTCTCAGGGGAGAGACACGGATTTAGTCAGGGCCTTGGGTAGTCTTGGGATACCGAAGCATCGACGGGGATGTAGACATGCTAAGCGCGTTCCTGAGTAAAACCAGAAATACCCACTTACGATGAGTTGGACGGGATACCAAGAAAGCGAGATACGAGTTTCGCGATGAGTTAAAAAAGAACTCCTTGTCAATGGCTTTAGGGGATTGATCTGACATGCAGACCCACTGGGGACCATGATAAGACTTGATTTGCCAACGGCTGTGGGACCTCAGCCCAGCGGTATTCCATTTCCCTCCTGGTCCTTCCTCGTTCTAATAGACTCTGGCGAACCTACCCAGGGCCATGGGGCCCATGATAAAAAAAGAGCGGCGGAGAAATTTGGGGTGCACACTTTGCAACGGGGTCGGGCACCTCAAAAAACGATTTCTGTTCTGGTCCGGGAGCTCGGATTAGTACATGTTCGACCTCTAGACCTATGCAAGTGCCCATGAACTTGGTGACTGTACGGATCCGACGGCGAGGTGACGAGCTGGCCAGACCCAAGACGCGTGCCGAGTCGGAGTTTTCGGAGATCACTGACATTGCACTTCCCCTTCGTACGAGTCCCCATATGTCCCTCTCCCTCTACTTATCCCCCTCCAGCACGCATTCCACGCGTCTTTCGGACCAGTGTAACGGAGTGTCACACACTTGCCACATGTTTCCGATTGCAAGTACCACCGAAATTGATGCTCGGATCACAGAAGAGCAGGCACCGAGCGCCTGTCTGTCGCGGCGATTTTGATGCGTGGGATGGGCGCTGTGTAGTATCTACAAATCCATCAAACATCTTGTGGATGGAATAACAAAGTGAGATGAGGTTGAAGGAACAATGTGTTTTCAAAAAGTTGATGGTCTATTGATTCCTGGTCGGAGATAGTACTAGAACTCAAACTCAAGACCCTGGCGAACGTCGAAACCATACTGCAACATTCTACAAATGCAGCACGACTCTGTAATTTTTCGTTAGTGATTCGCCACCGCATCGACGTTGCGGAGAGGCTGCAGCACCTAGCAACTCGGTTTTAGTGCAGAAATGACCCTCAATTTCTTGGTTTGCTAGCCGCCCCTCAATCACACCTGGGACCCAAATAGTGACACGGCGTCCCTGCTACACGCTCAGCACTACTTCGGTCTGACGAGGTTTGAATCTATTACGACGGCGGGGACTGGCAGAATTATCATGATTCCATGACATGTTCGACAGGCTGTAGCAAGGAACTTGAAGGAAAGCCTTCGATGTCTATAAATATAATTGAATACATAGCCGGCGACTTGTCTGCCATCAAAGAAGCACCGGTATCGAATTTGGTAGCGAGGATGTGAGTGGCAATCGCCTTTCCATTCCATTCAAAATTTGAAACAGAGACGAACACGGAGGAAAAATGATTGGCAAGGGCTGCTAGCCACATAAACGCCATCGTAGATGTAACAGAAAATGCGCGCCACCCTTTAAAGCTTTAAGAGTGGTCTCCACCAGCGCCCATCATATCAGCCCTCTCCCTCGCTGTCATCAGATTTGCCCCCTGATTAACACATACTCTGATGGTCGACTGGCAGTCTCCAACAGAGATACAGGCCGACGCCGGTGGGTCAGGATACCCCATGGAATCTCCCGTACTGACCAATGTCATCGTTAGCCGCCTTTAATAATTTTATGCATGCCCTCCTGGGTATTTACATGCAAGTCATGGTTCGGACTTCCGCATATACGCACTCCTCACTCATAGATGTCTCTAGGTGGGAGTTTGTCACCTCGCTGGACTTCGATTGGCAGTTCCTCTCTGGAAAGAGAAAGTTCAAATGGCCATTGGTAGGATTGTCCGTCTATCGCTAATGGTCACTCCGTGACAAGCCCACCCAGATATTTTATTTTGCGGGTCGTTACTGTCTATTGTTTGCCCTCATTGGAATGTAAGTCTGATTTCTCTTCAATGTCGTGCCGATTTAAAGCTCCAAGTAGTGCCATTGCCCTCAACGTCAGGACAGAAATCGATTGCCAGGGCCTGTATACATTCAACCAAGTATTTGGCAATGCCGCCATCGGCCTGGCGAGTATCAATCTCTCGATCAGAACGTAAGTCAATCAGCTGAAATCCTTGTGTATCGTTTCTTACACTCCTCAGAATGGCCGTGTGGTCGCAAAATACGTATGTCGTGACCTTCCTGATCCTGGTTATTCTTGGCCACTGGTCGTTGCTGCTACATGGTGTGTAGTTTGACAGTGCATTGCACGTTTACATATTTCACCCTCTAGGGATACTTCTCAAGGCTGCTTGGATTCAAGACACTTGTGTCATCACGTATACCGACAACCAAATCCTTGCCGTTAGCTTCATATATTCCATGGTTTTCGATTTTACCGTCCTGTGCTTGACCGGCTGGAAACTTGCATTCCCTGCTAATGGCCGGTCCAAACTTATCAACCTAATATTCGGTGATGGGTTGATCTACTTTGTCATTGCGTAAGCCCGCATACATGCACCCGAACAAGTTTGTTTTGGGTAGAGCTAAGAAATCACCATCTGCAGATTCTTGGCGAACCTCCTTGCGACGGTGAGTACAATCATGATCTGTGTCACTCCCCGCTACCGTTCTGACTGATTGTTGGCCTTAATTCTAGATTTTCATGCTGCTTAACCTGAATGCGGTTATGTCCATCATCGCAAATGTTCCTGCTGCAATTGCATCTACTGTTAGTAGACCGATTGAATCACTTTGTCCTACCTAAGCTAACTCTGGATCAGATCGTGGCTTGTCGAGTCGTCCGGAGATTGACAAACTTTACCTTCCAGGGCACAGAGGGATTTACGTCTGTATATGCGAATATGTGCTTTTCGCTCTCCTGACACTTCTGCTATATAGTTCCACTGCTCAGTCAACGGTTGCATTTCGCACACCTCCAAATTCGACGCCTACCCACCACTTTTCTATGAAAAAAGGGGATAGCGTTCACATACAGGTTTGTCCACCAGTACAATCGGTGTCTTTGCTGATCGATTCGACGACGTCCGTTAGATGAATTCTCTTGTAAATCGCACGGATGAAGAGTATGATGCTGCGGGAAGAATTATCCAAGGCGACGAATTCGATCCTGAAGCACAGGTCATCAACGACGAATTCAAAAAGCCCCCATATTAGACTCGCAGCGCATCACACCACGCCATTCAAGGCTTCATGTCCGTTACCAACTCGCTCTCCTGCGTCTCGTAATATCCTGCTTATCACTGTCGCCCATCAGCAGTCACTCGTTATAAAATCCATTCACTCTCCGATGACCACACCGAGCCTTTTGTCTGGGTTATGAGATTATTGGTCTGCGGCGATAATTTCTCGAGGACGACCGAGGCTTTTTTGGACTTCTTCTTATATGGACCCATAACTTCCTACCTACGCTATGCTAGCCGACTCGTTGGCGGTATATCCTCTTGGCACGAACACTGAATTTGGCAACGATTATGGAATAAATTGGACACTGTACGAATAGGCTCCATGATAGTGTCGACGTAGCACTGCCCCAAAGACGATACGTATTGCGGACGATTTACCAGCATTTGGCTGGTGGAACTATAAGTTTAGCCCCAATATTTGTGTTCTTTTGGCCATCAACTGTACAGTATTGCCAAACCAGACTCTCATGGGTTCTCCCTCCTCCCAACATATATCGCACCCCATGCAACGGACTTCCCGCATCATTGACACAAGCCAACCATCTTGCGCTCACTCAGATTCTGGGTGTCTTCGCGATTTTGAGGCCCATCAAACCAACAACAACGGATAGCGCTCGGGCGTAGCCGGTCGACACTACTCCAATTTCAAACAACTTGACTTCAACATGAATGCTCAACTTAACCTAACCATTTGCCATCCCCGTCTCTCCTCCGGCCAAGATTCCAATACAGCAGTCTTGGCCAAGTCACTCGTTCCCGCCATCCTGCCTGCCAACCACGTGCTAATCAAGGTTGACCGTTTTGGATATTCTGCCAACAATGTTACCTACCAAGCGCTCGGCGAGGTTCCTCATTTCCGGTATGGCTGTTTTCGTTCCGGAGTGATACACAGAGATGGAGGTGCATTTACGTAGATATTTCGATTTCCACGAGGCGCCAGAAGCTCCAGAATCAGGTGTATTACCAAGTACCCATGGCGTGACCCCAGTGTGGGGGTTTGGAACTATTGTCGCTTCAACGCATCTAGCTATTCACGTTGGCGAACGGGTTTATGGTTACTTTGCGCCGACACGTTTCCTCGTCTTCTCGGTTTCACCATCGGACGTCAATCGGTATACATTCGCTGTTTCACGCCCCCATTTACCCGAAGGTATTGTCTTGCCCTACACGAATTCATGTTGTTTTCACTGTTTTTAGACAGAAGACCCTACAATCAAATTACCAGATGCTCTACTGATGCCCTGTACGATTCGTCGCCCAGTGTAGAGGATCTCACTATGCTTTACCGTCCATTGTTCTGGACTTCCTTCTGGTGCGAAGACTGGCTCGATACCTCGCAATATCGTGGAGGAGCTTCCCGAATTCTCATTTCCTCTGCGTCAGCTAAAACAGCCTTCTGTCTGGCCTACCTCATCCGTAAGCGGGGGGCCACTTCGGGCAAAAGCAGTTCCATAAGACAGGTTGTTGGTCTTACATCCAGAAAAAATTCCGAGTTCACAAAAAGTCTCAGTCTCTACGACCACGTATTGGAGTACGATGGATTCGAAAACGCACCCGTGATGAACGAACCGTCGCAAAAGTGGATTTACATCGACCTTGCAGGTAACGAGAGCTTGAACTCCAGAGTATCCAAACATTTCTCTGATGCCAAGTTGGACCTCGTTGGTTCTGTTGCACTCGGCCTCACCAACTTGTCACCATCATCGAAGAGCGACTCGGTGGCGGAGTGGACCACGAATGAATTCTCTTCACAGAGCGCCCCATCAACTCTTGAACGGTTCTTCATGCCAGAGTGGCTCGCGAGACGGAGGAAACAGCTCTCTGTTGAAGAGATCACGCGACTGCAAAAACACGCATGGTCCGGGCTCATGCAGGATTGCAAAACTTGGGGGGTTACGATTCGCAGGGTATGTGGAGCGCAGAATGTGAAGAGGGCGTACGAAGAGGTGGTGAGATCTGGGATTCCTCCTGACCAGGGTCTCATCTGGAGTATGTGGGAAGACGACACGGTGAGCGCGCGTTTGTAGGGGCTGGTTGTGTGAGAGTCAATAAATCGATACCGCGTGTACACGAGTTGCGAGCTACACCATGATGAGTGTCAAGTTGTACTAGTAATAAGACTAGGGTCCATATTCAAGGCTAGACCTGCCAAGTTTGCGCGGCGCCAAACACACGCGAGGCTCGATTTGGCAAAGTATTGCTTCAGGGATTCGACGTACAGTACTATCCGCAACGAATGAGCAAAGTCTGCTCTGTACATCCTTTGCCGCCACTTCAGCGCTCTTCCTGTCCCCATGCCACTTCAGCACATACCACAACCTCCACATAGCGCTGGGGAGCCATACAGAGGCAGGTCGAGACACTTCGTCAGCTGTCCGGTGCTCAGCTACTATTGCAGGTCTACGCGCCCGTATCGACCCCAACCAGATTCCGTCGCCAACAGACCCCATCGAAGCAGACAAGGCGACATGGGAGAAGCAGATGTATATGACTTTGCCCGGGAACAATCCGCCGCTTTCCACGACAGACTTTGTTGCCTTTGATCAAGGTGAGGGTCAATCAAGTACTTTATGAACAAGAGTTGGTTGCGAGCATCGAGGCGCTTGGTCTCTTCTTTGTTTCGCCTCTCCAAGTCTCCAGTGTACTCTACCGTTATCATAGCTGACGCGTTCGCGATACAGGCAACTCGAATCCTAAGCACATACGTGTCACGACCTGGAACTTACCCAATTCGGCCCATCTCACCCGAGAATGTGATATACCCCTCGCTGTTGTTGTACAACCGTTCGCAGACCTCGACCCTCGAGAAGAGTCCGTTCCTCTAGTCGACTGCGAGCCGAGTGGTCCTGCAAGATGTGCCCAGTGTAGGGGGTATATCAATCCCTGGTGTATGTGGGTCGCGGGTGGCAGCAGATGGAAATGTAATTTGTGCTCCCACGAAACAGAAGGTTCGCTATAACTCTGATTGTTCCTTGGTTCGCGGGCTAGACAGCCGCTTAGTTTCACAGGAATATTTCAGCAACCTAGATGCTAATCTCATGCGCTTGGACCACGCTAATCGCCCCGAGTTGAACAAGGGTACTGTTGACTTCGTTGTCGAATCTGATGAGTATTGGGCGCCACCTCCTCTTCCCAAGTTGGTGCCCACCTACTTCACCCCCGAACCACCACCATCGACACCGCGAAAGCCGGTCCCGTTACATTATCTGTTTGCTCTGGACGTTTCTATTAATGCCGTGGAGTCTGGTTTTCTTCAGTCTGCTTGCAGTATTCTCCTGGACGTTCTGTATGGAGGTACTGCTACTGACGGATCCACGTTCGAGCCCTGCTTTCCACAGGGATGCAGAGTTGGGATTCTTACCTTTGACCAAACGCTTCACTTTTACAACTTGTCTGTAAGGGTAGCCAAAATGATCCACCGAATTCCGCTCAACTGTTCACTAGGCAGATCTCCCTCAAGCACATCAGCTCGTAGTGGCGGATTTGGAAGAGATCTTCCTTCCTTTGCGTGATGGACTATTCGTTGACCCATGGGAATCAAGGTATGTTTGAGACTGAGGGGTCCTCGTCTTCCGTCTGACGTATCGCGGTAGGACAGTGGTCGAGAACCTGATAGGTTCCCTGGCGGAGCGTAATAACCAGACTGTCATCGGAGAGTCGTGTCTCGGCGGAGCTCTTGTAGCTGGACTCGCATCCTTGGTATGCAGTACAGAGCTTCATGTTACAAGAATGCCTTTATAACACTCCCACAGGCTGGTCGAGGGGGTCATATTGTCGTGTTCCAGTGCACCATGCCTACGATTGGCCCGGGTGCTTTGGAACCTCTGACGGACGAGAGTCAAGTTTATGGTACAGATAGAGAACGCACGCTTTTTATTCCTCGGGTACAGGCTTGGCGTGACATCGCCGAGGAATGCTCCGACGAAGGCATTGGTGTGAGTATGTTTTTGGGGATGAGCAGAGCTATTGATCTCGGCTCGATTGGTATGGTAGTTTCAACCTTCTCTTTAAGGTATCTGACACGGGTATGCACAGGCATCGTTCCTTCTATTACTGGTGGAGAACTGTTCTTCCATCCTCGATTTAACCCCGCACGTGATCAAATTGTATTGGCCTCTCAGCTCCGGAGGTTGATGACACGAACCACCGCATTCAGCTGTGTAATGCGCATTCGTTGTTCTCATGGTAATGTTCTATGTCTTCGACGTACTTCACGCTTCCATCCTGTTTTTCTAAGGTTTGCGGGTATCAAAATACTATGGGAATTTTCAAGAACGATCACCCACGGACCTGGCACTTGGTGTTCTTGATTCTGACAAGGCCGTGTCCGCACTAATCGAACATTCCCGGACGTTAGATGAACGCCAATACGCATACTTGCAGTGTGCGGTGTTGTATACGTCCATCGATGGCCAACGCCGAGTGCGGACGTGCAATCTTGCTGTGCAAGTGGTATCATTAGCTGGCAACGTATTCCGGTATGCCGACATGGACGCTGTGGTGTGCCATCTTACTCGAGAGGGCGAGTCATTGCTGCCAGTTTTGATAATAGCTCGTTAAAATTACTTTCGAACAGCAATGGCGAGCTTGTCTTTACGACGAATGGCTCAAATTAGAGAAGATCTGACAGATAAATCTTCATCAATTCTACTTGGATACAGACGGAACTGTGCAGCGGCTACAGCGCAATCACAAGTGAGTGAGTCAAGTCTTGATTTTTGTGCGCTTCTGAACCAGGTCACAGTTGATAATACCGGAAGCCTTCCGAGCGCTCCCACTCTACATTCTAGCAATAACTAAGTCCAAACCCCTAAAAGGCTTGTCTTTGTGGCGGCTGAGAGGATTTCGGCTGATAGTTGCGTATAGGACGTAATGTTTCCGCGGACGTTCGAAATTACTATTCTCAGAAGATCCTTTCAATGAGTGTCCGCAACACGATGCAGCACCTCTATCCCCGACTTCTAGCTCTTCATGACTTGGACGAAAATGCAGCACTTCCAGACGCCACGACTGGCCAGATCCACTTGCCGTCGCTTATGCGAGACAGTCACATGTTCATGGAGGGTCATGGCGTCTATCTCATAGGTATCTCGAAGAAGCCATCTGCGATTGGCAATGATACCAACTCATGATTAATTGATAGACAACGAGGAATTTATGATCTTCTGGGTGGGAGCAAGTGTCTCACCTCAGGTACTCCTGGACCTGTTCGGCGTTGATGATATAGTCACCCTGGATCCGACCCATCTGGTCAGTTTTGTAATAACATGCCTGGCGATTACTCTCAATGCTATTTATGCAGACGGAACTCCCTCTTCTGGACATGCGGCTGTCCCAACAGGTTCAGTATATCCTCGGTCACCGCTATGGCCAACGTGGACGCGTTCCAAAGATGCTTGTAGTCCGTCAGAATATGGACGGGATGGAAATAGAGTTTAGCGATATGCTAGTCGAGGACCAAAATAACGGTGCGATGTCATATGTCGACTGTATGTTGCCCTATTACGCAGTAGACCGGCCCGTAGTGAAACAACTGATCCGATTTTCGCAGACCTCTGCCTCGTTCATAAACAAATCAGTGTTGCGGTGCGCGATGTTTTTTTGCTCTATCATTAGGTCTATGTCTAATTCGACAAACTATAGCTCACAAACGGTGGTTCGCTTTCTTCGAGCACCAGCCTCCGAAGATCGCCTTGGTAGATCGGACAATTGTCATTTTGTTAGACCCGAACTTTCGCCATATGCTCCTCTTGTCGTAACCGACGTACTCGTGGCATTGTTTTCTGAAACATCTAGAATGCATTTCACATCACCTGTTATTCACCGCGTGGGTGCTTTTTTGTCAAAGCGCATTGTGTTCAGGTAATGCCCATCAAATGGGTTCATCCCAGTTGGAGTGTGGATTATGTGTACTAATGGCGGACATCCGTTAATGAGGTGTAACTACCCGCTGACAGGCTTCTGGAAACACGGTAACACTTCATTTACCAACAATAATGCGGTCCTAGGACATTGCTGGGACTAAGATTGTTGGGCGCACATTGAACGGCGCCTCGCGTGACGCCTGCAATGCTCTCCAGCACTATTGGTGGAGGTGCCAGCGTAGTCCTGCGGGACCGACACCCTAGGCCGACGCTCGCTCCCGAGCCCAGCTGGAATATTTAAAGTCAAAAGTCCTGAACAGCTAGCTCGATACCTTGCCCGAACCCGCGGGATGATATTTTCAGGAAAAAGGAAAGAAAAAAAAGGCTGGCTTTCCCTTGGCAAAGACTGATTCACTATCCGAGATTATCTCCTAGAAGGTTTTATGAATCTGGGAACATGTGCCGTTCTTAAGTGTACGTTGTCAGCCAAAGAGTTCGCATGCGGATTTCATCTCCACACCACGCTAGCGGCCGAGAGGTCAAAACACCTGGCACCATATCCCACGCTCATTGTCAACTTTTGAATCAGCTGGAATTTCCAACGAGACGCTTTGATGCTATTCAAAACTCACCTGTATGACGACGACCATTTGTGACCAGGTTACCCCAGATGGATCAAAAAAGTCCAGCCGTCGGAAGCCTCGGTGGATGTGTACGTTGAAACTCAGGGATGGGAACTGATCTCAAAGAACGTGAAGGGCAGACCCACGATCGCTATCTTTGGAAGAGAAAATAAATAACGCAAAGATCGATTTCATGACAAGATGGCGGGCACCCTCGGCCATTCCCAGCGACCGTTGTCGAGAACGTGCGGACAACGTGGGTCGAGTTTTAGTCACCACACGTACGAGTAGTCACATGCTCTGCCCTTTGAGTCGTAATCATCAGGGACAAAAACAAAAAACAAAAAAAGTCACAAAGACGGAAGCCGTGGAATGTTCGCGGGATCAATCCCATCCTTCCATTCTGACACCTGGGAAACACGAATGCACTGCGGCAATGTGCGTGATCGAAAAAGGAGCGCACCGTTAGGCCGAGCATTGTGTATGTGAGATTCGAGCTCACAACGTGTAGGGAGGACGTATGAGGATCCTTGGGGAATTCCTGTCAGGGGTGTTCTGAACTTGAAGCTGCTATACAATGGTACATGACGGGCTGGTGATACTACATTCACTTGGCTCCACAACCGCGTTCATGAGTTTGTCTCGCCCAAGCCACAAATACCCACGCATCAGCGCTGACTGATATCGATGAAGTGTTGGAGGGTGTGTGTATCAACAATGCGCGACTGCTAATTTGGGAGCGCAGTCGAACTGTGACAGTTGCTGTCCTATGCACCCGATGGCACCCGACGGATAATTGTCCAACGCAGATCAGGGTCGTGATGTCCAGGGTGGCTGAGCGCCTGGATTAACGGAACAACGGTAGCACTTGAGTGATTGTGGCTGGATACGTCCCGCCGGACGAGTCAGTGACGAGTGCGAGCGCCGCGGACAAGGGTGTTGCCATGTCGCACAGGTTCACCGCGGCCGCATGTTGGAGAGCCGTCTTGGAGCTCTGATATCTCTATCGTCGCCACCGGGCATTGATTTGAACGCCTACAGAGCAACGTCCGTGTTGTTCCGCTCCGTTCCGGGTAACAAATGAAAACGACCCTGGCGAATCCACAACTGGTGAGCGGTATGGGGAGTGTGTCGTCGCCCACAGACGGCCCAGAGAGGTGAGGCAGGAAAAGTGTGTGTCGTAAATGTAGCCGTGTCCCTGAGATGGCACATTGGCTCGGGGGTGTCGCCCATATGGCAGTGTTCTCACGGACGAGCAGTGCATGTGCAGCTCGGAAGGGAGAGGATTGGCTGCCATTACAAATGATGTGACTGCCCGCACTGTCTATCTGCCCAACGGAGA
>JBBPRX010000214.1:0-20410 GCA_038093195.1 Boletus fagicola
GTCAACCTCGCACCCACCGTCCGCACCCTCCCCAGCGGCCTTCCCAGCGCACCCCGCCTCAACCTCGCCGCTCGTGCACCCGCGGACGCGCATGACCACGGACATGGTACTGTTCCTCGCTCGGACGCGCCGAGGAGCTTCGCTAGTGGCGTAAAGACGACCTCTGTGGGCCTTGTCTCCAGGACCTGCGTTTGTAAGCACGCCTCGAAAGCAAACGTCCACCCATGCTAATCCCGACCTCCAAAAAAAACAGCTCCGCCTACAACGTCTTTCTACCAGCCCCGTCTCCTTCACACCTCTGCCGTTGCAAAAGACGCTCCCGAGGTCCCCGATTTTTCCTCATACCGCCCCAAGTCGGACGAAGCCAACCGTGCCATGTCATACTTTATGGTTGGTTCTCTTGGCGTCCTCTCCGCCTCTGTCGCCAAGTCCGCCATCACTGGCTTCCTTGAGACGATGGCCGCCTCCGCAGATGTCCTTGCGCTCGCAAAGACCGAAGTCGAGCTTGCCAGTATCCCAGAGGGCAAAAATGTGATCATCAAATGGCGCGGAAAACCTGTCTTTATTCGTCACCGTACCGCCGACGAGATCCAAGAGGCTAGGGGTGCCAACTGGAAAACGTTCAGGGACCCAGAGAGCGACGAGAATCGGACAAAGAAACCCGAATGGCTGGTCATGCTCGGCGTTTGCACCCATCTGGGTTGTGTCCCAATTGGCGAGGCAGGTGATTTTGGAGGGTGGTTCTGTCCTTGCCATGGTTCGCATTATGATATCTGTAAGTTTCATCTGTTCGAACTGTACTTTCTGTTAACATGCTTCCAATAGCCGGTCGCGCACGCAAGGGACCAGCACCTGTAAGGAAAACTATTTCTGGATTGACTTTGATGATTGAAAATTCTCCCTTGCAGCTTAATCTGGAGATTCCTCCCTATGAGTTCAACGATGCAGATGGCAAGGTCGTCATTGGGTAAAGACTGACTACTATGATATCACTAGAATTCATGTAATTCGCGGATACATTCAATTAGAGGCCTTTGCATGAAACCGTGACCTTTACCATGTGTGTACAGTACCAGCCCGAAATCGATAGTTAAGATACTATTTATGTGGGTAAGTTGGCGAACAAGCATAGTGTCTTAAGCTAGTAGTAGTTGTACATTACTGAGAGGATTGAAACTAGAATGTACGTAGAATGGATCCTACTAGTACTAGGCACATGGATTTGTAAATAAATATCGGCGTCAAAGTCCCGAAGACTATGAAGGAGTAATGGCCGGATGCTGGGCCAAGGAGGGACCGCGTCTGCCCAGGAAACGCGAGATACTATTACCCTTGGGGGGTTCCTCGTCAGGTAGCACACTGCGAGAAGGTCTTCGGGTAAGTTTTCCCCAAAGGCTTGGAGAGGTCGAAGGGGAGGTTGAATTGGGCGGCGTCACCATCAAAGAGTACGAGGATGGTGGGGAATGTCGGTGTACTGAAATGCCATCGCAACGAGCGATTGGAATCGGGGCTGTTGGATGAAGCGGAAACAGAACCCCCGACTGCAATGATGAGGTCGCTGCGCTAGGTTCTATGGTGGCTTGTCGCAGGGGTTCTGCATCATTGTCCTCGGATAAGCGACCAAGGGCTTCTGGGTTGTCGTCGAGGTTGTGTTCGGAGGCAATGCTCAAGGTTTTAGTCACCTGTGGAATCCTTGGGCTGGGTCTAGTGAAAGGGGGTGTTTGCGAACTTGTGGTAGTCGAACCAAAGTCCCACGAATCCGTCGTACGCTGAGTCGTCAAACATTCTGGGCGGTGACGGCGTTCTTGACGCATGGTTAGTGGGGGAAGCCCGTCTAATATCGCCCCAACGAGATATGGTTTCTTTTTTGCATTCTTGAAAAATGGGGTCTGCAAAAGTTCAACTGCTGTTGGGCTGTGTGTGTGAGGAAACGAATGGTCGGCAAGTAAAACAAGAACTACCTACCGTTTCGAGGGATCTTTGGCGAGACAGGCATCGACGATCTCCTTGAACGCACGGGAATAACGGTGTACGCCTCCTTTCCGATCTAGGGTCGGTGGGTTTCCCTGGACGCTGGTGAGAGAATAGGTTGATAACTTGTGGGTTTGATGGAAAGTAAGACGCACATTTGGAGAAGTACGGCGTGTGGACTTTCGCGCGATCGTGGTGGACGGCCTTGCGTAAGTTCGATGGCAGTAATTCCAAATGACCAAATATCAGCCTTGGCGTCATAACGTTTTCCCTGGATGAGCTCTGGCGCCATCCAACATGGCTATCAATAGCGGATGAGTGGTGGTGCTAGACGCACGTGGGTGTGGACGCACGGTACCAACGAAAGACTTGCGCCTGCCGAACTGTGGACGTGAGTGAGGGATGCCGTCGTTTGAATATTTCGGGCGAGGTGGGAGGTCAAATTTGAGGTCTGAGGTGGCAGAGCTGATGGGATGGATAATCGATTGTTCACCATCGTCTACAAGGGGAGCGGCAACACCAAGGTCACCTATTAGGACAGTGCCATCATCATCGACGAGCAGATTGGCTGCCTTTATGTCGCGATGAATGAATCCGTTTATGTGGAGGTAACTGGGTGGAGCTATTAGAGGGATCAGGAGGACTGGGGAAGGAGGACTGACTTGAGGCCTTCTAGGGCTTGTTTGAGGATACACTTTACTACTTCCTCCTCCATGCCACCGGGCCAAGCATAGTTCATGATGTCCGCAGCACTCCCTTTATTCATGAGACGGAGGGCGATGTAGAGTTTGTGGCCGTCGATCCAGCTTCCACGTACGCGGAGGACATTTGGGTGCTTTGAAAGGGACATGAGCTGGGTCTCGCGCTGAAGGAGTGCGAGAGACTTTAGGGGAAGGGAGTCGAGATCAAGGACCTTGAGCGCACATGGAAATGGACGAGGGAGTTCCGGAGAAGGAGGATTGTACATGGCTGCGTACACGACGGAGGAGGCGCCGAACCCGATGGGGGAACCAACAGTGTAGTCGTCGGGGCGATCGCTGAGCGAGAAAGACAATGAGGGAGATCAAGTTTGAAGCTGGATAACAGCGAATACCTGAAGAGTCGCCATTCATCTTTGACGGCGCCGATGAAGTTCTTGATCGACATGTTGGAACACGGCTGGGGTCGTGGAAGTGGTCGTCGTCGTCGTCGTCGTCGTCGTCGTGGGTGGTGGGTTCAACGGGTCTATTCAGCTGGGTCACCGGCCTGCTGATTACCATGATGGATATGTCTCAGACGGGTTGTGCGGTTTGATTGCCGCGACTCCGATTAGCCGGATCCGTGTTCGGGTTCCCGTTTAGTTGGTCTCCTCCTCCGTTTCCGCATCCCTCCGCTCACATTTTATGGCGCCAAAGGAGCCATGCGCTAAATATCAGTACGTCCTTACTTCTTCAGGCCCAAAGATTGTCCCCGTCCAAGACAATGTTTCGAAGGAGGAGGAGTCTCCAGCAGATTACAACGCTGGGGGCTACTTACCTGTAAAGATTCACGACGTCTTCAAGGATGGTCGCTATCTTGTCGTCAGAAAACTCGGGTATTCCTCCTTCTCTCCCTTTCTACCCTTTCTCATCCTTCTCGCAGCTGGGGCCACTTCTCTACCGTCTGGCTCGTTCATGATACCCAGTGCGTTCCCCTTTCTCCCTCTTCGTTCTCTTTTTCATTCTCGCCAGCCAATCCCGCTATTCTGCCCTCAAGGTCGTCAAGTCCGCTTCCCGCTATGCTGACACAGCCCGCGATGAGATAAAGCTTCTCACCAAAGTATCAAACGCAAATCCTGCTCATCCAGGTCGCGCCTACATCGTTTCTTTTCTCGATTCTTTCACGCACCCTGGGCCAGAAAACCACATATGCATCGTTTTCGAACCTCTTGGAGAGAACCTCCTGGCCCTCATCGAGCGCAACAAGAAAAAGGGCGTCCCACAGCCCCTTGTCAAGCTGATCGCGAGGCAGGTGCTTCTTGGCCTCCAGTACCTTCACGATGAGTGTGACCTAGTACACACCGACATCAAGCCAGAGAACATTCGTATGTCCACCCTCACCATCGCTTTCATCTACTTACGCTCCTTTCCAGTCGTCTCCATCCCGGACGTTGAGGCGCACATCCTCGCCGAACTCTCCGTATCCCCTTCTCCCCGTTCGCGTCAAGTCGGTGTACCTCACCCTACAAAGTCCCGCTTGGGCATGACCATCCCCAACCGTCGACCTCCCGGCCGCGAACGTCACGTCGAGATTTTCGACTCACAACCATTGCCAAGTCCTTCGTCTAGATGTGGTAGCGTCAGCGCCAGTGCAAGCAGCCCGAGTCTTCATAGTCACTTCTTGTCTACCGTTCCTCCGCACGGACTTTCCTCTACTAGCGGATTGTCGAAGCACCCTGTCTCTCCAGATCCCAAAGTCGTTCCCATTGACCAGCCTTTGTTACAACCTGGCAGTCCGTCCACGGCATCAACCACATCCTCTTTTTCAGCGCATGTTGGTACCAATAGTATCCTCACTCCACCAACTTCCGTGGAGAGCACAGATATCCCCGCGTTGTCCAAGATGGCTTCCATCACAGTCTCCGACCTTCCCCCGCATTTGAAGGAGAAATCCCTACCGGGCTCGCGTAATTCTGGCGCGGAGCCCCCAACGTCGCCTCTCATCCAATTACATTCCCAAAACGATATTCCCCACCCTCCCATCGGTCCGTCGTTGCTCTCCCGGACTGCCCCTCAACGGACAACACCCTCTGCTTCGAGCCACTCATCCACCTCTTCCTCTACCGCTTGTCCTACCCCTCAGCCTCCCCCAAGCCCCGTGGGGTATACCCCGCTCACGATCAAGATCGCCGACTTAGGCAACGCAACACCCTCAAAGCAACATTACACTGAAGATATCCAGACCCGCCAATATCGTGCTCCTGAAGCTATCCTCGGGCGGCGCGACTGGGGAACTCGTGTCGACATATGGAGTGTGGCATGCGTCGTTTTCGAACTATTGACTGCCGAGTTCCTTTTCGATCCACATGGGCAGGGGGAATCATTTACCAAAGATGATGATCATATGGCCCAGATCATCGAGCTAATGGGTGATTTTCCTCTTGATGCGAAGATGGGGGGCAGGTATAGTAGAGAACTGTTCGATCACACAGGTCAGTCCTCCAAACTCGCTGTCGAATTTTTTCCTGATGTGTTTTAGGTGCACTACGGTACATCAAAACTCTGAAGCCATGGCCGCTACACCGCGTAATGGCGGAAAAGTACTTGTTGTCGAATGCTGCTGCTGTGCAACTCTGCGCTTTTCTCGAGCCTATGCTCGCGGTTGATCGGCGAGAGCGTAAAGAAGCACGAGATATGATTGACCATGAATGGTTACACGTCAATGACGAAGAATGGTTAGGTGTGGATGAGTGGTAAGCAAACGTGCCATCGTACAACGGCCCAAGTTATGCTGGGAGATAAATATAGATATAGATTCTAGAACCACCTCTCATGGGCTATGATATTCAGACACTTGTTGTTCATATGTTGCATCCGTTGTAATTCTCCCTCGCTGTTGCTTTAGTTACGCCATGCATGCAAGTCATCTACTTGGATTAATATCATTCTGAAGCTTGTTCACCATTTCATCACAAGAGTGATAGAACATCGAACTGTACCCTTACCTTGAGCTTGAGCACTGCGGAAGCTTCTCCTCACATACTTGATTTGGCGAAGTTCGCCCCAGATAAGACAGGCACTCACTGGCAGGCATACTAAATGTTTACTACCATGACGTCTGGGTCTCAGTCTCGAATTGATATAAACGGGGACTTGATGTGTACTTTGCGACCCGTCATTAAGTGCTGGCAAGTGGGTAAATCAAAGGTCGACGAATGTACTAACGGCAATTTGTACTTAGGGTAATTGGGCCTTTCCCAAAAAAAATATTGATGTTTGCGTTTTCCAGGTTTGCGTAGACCACCGTTCGCAACGATGTTTATCAGTAACCCAGCTTCCCAAGGGCCCTTCTACATCGCCCTCCCACTTCTCAATCACGAGTCCATACCCTGTACGTGCATTCCTCGAGGTGACAAATTTATAGTCTGTAGTGCCTCAGGCTTGACGAAGGTTTAAATGCAGTGACATTGTATTGCTTTTGCTGGCAAGAGGAGCTGGTTGATCAATACTATGCTGGTCGTCACTCCCATTTTCGACCCACTCACGAATATGGAGAGCCGTAAAGGAAGAGTCAGTATCATGGAACAGAATATGATGGTGAGCTGACAACAACTGACACTCATAGCATGATTACCGTCTCTTCTCTATTGACTGTCGAGTACAAATTTCAATCACATGTTTTCAATTCTCCTTTCTACGAGAAGCCGTGGCAGACTGGCAGCCTAGTTCTTTCGAAGAGTCTTTTTGGACGCGGTTAGTTTGTAATCAAACAGTCCATGATCTAGTCATGTATACGGAAGGTATGCTTGCCATGGAGGACGAAGATCATCAGTATCTGGTACGAGCCTGTCGATATTACTTGATCGTTGGACTCAGAGCATTCCGCTCTCTAGAGAAATTTGAATACGCCAGCATTCTCCACGAAGCAGTCCATCAAGACTATAGCGCCCATATTCTTCCAAAAGGGAGGAGGATCGCGATCGCTGGGGACTATTGATAGAACAGCCTCTATCTATCGATGGCCAGAGGTTACCTCCGAGTCTGCTTCCATCACCACTTTCACCACCATCCCCGTCTGTCCCCGAAACTGTGCTTGAAGGCTTGATGTCTCGTGACTTTCGATGTAATCGGCCTTGCCGGATTTGACTATCACTTCCAATCTGTCCAAGACGATTCCGAGGACGTCAACGTGATATACCGCAAAGGACGTATTGTTCGACTTGAAACTTTTTTTCTTTTTTCTTTTTTCTTTGTGGAGTGTAATTCCAACTTTGGTGTCCGTCTGTTCATGTATAACATTGTTCACTCGTTATGTATATTTATACATTCCATCTAATCTTCGAGTGACGTTTCCTGATCAACAGATCTGCATTAAAAACTGGGAAAGGAATACATGTTCAGAATCTTTGAAACTTAAACAGCTAGTGTTAAATCAATCTGAATCCCTTGGGTTGTCGATAGATATGCCTTTGAGTGCGGTCACAAGGTCCGGGACATCATTGTCACAGAGATTTGTTAAAGGTACGAAAGCCTGCTGCGTGACAGGACCATTCCTAGTTGGACTTCCAACCATCGAGTGCGGAGAGTCTGTGATGATGGATCAGCAACACTGCAATGCGACAGAATGGTCCATCTGTACCTCGAGGCCTTGCTACGGCCATACGGCTGACCTTGGGGGTCATTTGCCTTCTTTCCACAAATAGAGGGATTAACTTGCCCGCTTTACAGGCACCACACACTGTCCCAGCGAAACATCATCCCTATACAAGTAAATTCCATATTCGAGTGCTTTGACTTACCACATTCGTCTGGCCGTATAGATTTGGAGTATCTACCATAGCTAGGAACAACTAATCAGACGCTTCCAGCAGGACTTCATCGTGCTTACATCTTCGAGCACTTCTCGCATTCTAAAATCAACTGTGAGATCAAAAGAGATACCAAGCAAGACAACAACAGAAACAAACTCACTCCATTCATACGGATATGATATTTCATAGTTATGCCGGGTCTACCATAATTAGTACAAGTCTTTCTGAACTGAGCATGGACTTCTTACAGAAATATGGATATCCGGATGCTTGTGCATCACTTTGTTTGCCCTGGTAATATTTTTTTCGATAATAGATCAAATAGCAAAAATGGATGATATTAACCATGATTTGAAAAGTTGACCATGTCCTTCCCGAGGGTGGTTATCAATCACCCAGCATGCTAAATGGCACATCTCGTGAGACAGGGTATTCCGAATGCGTTCTAAAATAACCCATTCAAATGATCAGCACAATGCGTTGCGCCCGAAACTACGACTAGCTCACCGTCGCAATCCAAGATCTTGGACGCCAATTCAATCTTCGTGGTATGTGCGCCCTCACGCGAGCTAAAAATAAAGAGTAGTCAACACGGCTAGCGTTCCTGGAGGTGTGGTTTACTCACCGGTGCCAGCGTGCCCGTCCTGCAGTTGTCAACAGGCGTTTGCTCCATTCGAGAGTGGTATTCTTTGGGAGGAGATCACCAAAAACATCTTTGTTAAGCTCAGCGAACAGTTCGGTAGCATACTTCTGTTGTCGGGCTTGCTCTTTCGCCTTGTGCGCTGAACACCCTGTTTTTTTGCTAGGTGACTTCTGTGCAGCCTGAGAGCATCCAGGAACAGCGTTCTTCTTCGGAGAGTCGAACAACGGGTTGCCCTTCGCAACATCCCGACCTGCACCAATAAACGAGGTCTCGGTGAAACTTCCCTCGGTATGTTGGCAGAAAAGTCTTAATAATACCTTTGGCAGGAGGGATGCTTCGAATTGGTTTTCGGGAGCCTGGGGGATCATTCCTAGACAAAAATGGGCAAATCGGAACAATAATCCACCATTGGACCACCAAGCACGCACAATACAAGAATGGCACTCTCGTCAGACTCTTCGTCGTCACTTGTATCGACATACAAAGGTATGGATTTTTCGGAAGGTGGTCGTTGTCTTCTTGGGCCCGTAGACCCTTTTTTTCGTGGCCCTTTGACCAAAGGGGACAGCATGTCCGGAAGGTCCGAGGAGTTACTCGACTCGCTGTCGGTCAATTCGATCACATCGTTCTCCCAAGTAAAACCTGGCTCGCGATGTTTGTTTTCTCCTTGCAGTGTAGATATGAACTTGCTGAAGTCGTTCATGAGAATTCATGGACAAAATCGCACTCTGCTAAGATCTCACCGAGGGCGTGGCTGACAAAACCTACAAATAATTAGAGCATCATTACCGAGAGCCTTCAATACGAAGACAATCACTTACACATCGTCTTCAGAATCAGATGAAATCTCTATGATTTGGAGGGTAGGGCTATTGTCGGCGGAGAACGACAGTCTGTTTAGACAATCGCAGTCGGGTTGAATGGTAGAGTCGGAACGAAGGGTTGCCAGCCTACCTCGACTTGTCCTTTTCTTTATCCGGTACCATGGCAGTACTACCCATAGTCATACCATGCAATGCACCTGGCACCACTTCAGTCACGTCGCGCGGTACGCGTCGGAGACACAAGCACGTGCATGTCAAACATCGTCACGTGGCGCCTGCTTATCATGTGCGATGTGTGGTAGATGCATATAATATATTACCGCCCGCCTAGCTCAATCGGATAGAGCGTCAGACTTTTACGATTGTACGAGTTGTGCAAGGCGGTGATCTGAAGGCTGCGAGTTCGACCCTCGCGGTGGGCTATCGATTTTTTTTTCTTATTCTTAACTGGTCTCCATAATTATGTAATAACTATCACTTCGAGTCCAAGGTTAATCAGATGAGTTCGTCGACTGTTACAATCCTTTAATTGGACAATCAGTGTATAGCGGCTGAAACATTCATGAAAAGGGGAATGCAACTAACCCGCCAAGATACAGTAGCAGGACTGCGACAGGAGACTGATAATAACAACAAAATTAAAGGTGTCGAAGACAAATTAGCTATAAATACAAGGAAAGGAAAAAAAAAATTCTAAAATTTATAGCCCACCGCGAGGGTCGAACTCGCAGCCTTCAGATCGCCTAGTCTAAGAGTCTGACGCTCTATCCGATTGAGCTAGGCGGGCAATGGTGGTATAGACGTTAATCATTTATGTATCATTGTCTAATTGCGATGCGGAAAAGAACGCGAGCACAACACCATTCTATTACAACATGATCACACCAAAGACAATGACTACATGCGTCGAATATTATACCCCGACTCTGCGTAAATGAGTAAGAGACTGCCACCTAATCATGTCAAACTCACCTGTGAACAACCTTCTTTTGCCCGCTGAACCTGATGATCTCTCTTTTCTCCAGAATATATAACATGCGTTCAAGGGCGTGATTTGAATAGCCTTGTTGCGTGACAAATTCCCTGACGAGACTCTGGTAGCTCGTACTCCACCCTACCGGTAACCGCCTCCGGAGCTCTTTCTCTATGCGGCTCATCTCTTCGTTCAGCTCACCTCGAGACATGCCATCAACAGAACCTGCCGACACCGCATCCATGGTCGAGAATTTGAACAGACGTATCGCTTCTTCAACGTGATGATTTTGCACGATGGGCGACAGGGTTATCTTCGCCACTGACTCAGATATTCTGATGATGGCTTCTAGTTGACTAGATATGCGATTGTTAGCGACGAAGGCAGAGGGATTAATCATTGTCAAACCGAATAGTTATTGGTATTGAACTTCGCTCGTCGTTGTCTCGCTCGACCTGCTGAACCTGCTTTCTCAGGCTGACGAAGTGGCTGCTCAACATTTCCTGAGCGTCTTGGGAAAGGCGAGGAGCACATTTACTGCAAGGTATGTTGAGAACAGCGACTCTCAGTCAGGAGACGAAGCATGCCTCTTGCAGTATGCAATGTATCGCTTCATCTTGTCGATGTCAATCTCACCAATAACCTCGCCGTTCTCAACGTTTTGGTTTGGTCTGTTCATATGAATGTTCATGACATGCATTGCTATCATCTGCTCGGGAGGATGAGGACATAATCGGAGTAAAAAGATGGGTTAACGAACCCGATCACGCTGTTCATTATGTTCGTCCTTGACTATGAATATCATGTCAAACCGAGATAAGATAGTAGTCTGAAAATCGATGTTCTGCAAGAAAAAGAAAAAGCAATTGCTCAAGCTCCCAAGATCACTACGAACGATAGACTCACCTCGCCTGGACTTCGTCCTTCGTCGTACCTACCCCACACTGGGTTCGCTGCTGCAAGGACACTCGTCCGAGAGTTCAGGACCGTGGTGATGCCAGCCTTCGCTATGGATATAGTCTGCTGTTCCATAGCTTCGTGGATGGCGACACGGTCCTCGTCACGCATCTTATCAAACTCATCGATGCACACTACACCAGTGTCAGCAAGGACCATCGCACCTCCTTCGAGGTAAAACTCGCGCTAATCAAGTCGAATCAGTGTCATCTAAGGTACTTCTCACACATGCTCACAGAAACTGCATCACGTTGTACCGAAGCTGTCAGACCCGCTGCACTCGAGCCCTTTCCCGACGTATATACAGCGATCGGAGCGACCTATGAGACACCGTCAACCAATACTGGGACACATGATAGCGAGTCCTACCTTCTCCACAAACTTGAGTAACTGACTTTTAGCTGTTCCGGGATCTCCAAGTAGCAATACATTGATATCTCCCCTCAACCGCATCCCATCAGGTAACATTTTCTTCGAGCCACCGAACAAGAGGCAAGCAATTGCCTTTTTGATATCTGAATACCATGAGTGATGTGTTGATGTTCTGCAATACAGAAACAGACCCAGGCAACCATAAATACTTGGAGCTACACTTTTCGCGAAGCGTTCGTAGAAACCTTCGCTTCGCGCCATCTCAGCGAAATCTTCCTCTTCTTCAGGAGTGAACTGTACTCCAAAGGGGTTTGAGGCTCCACCACCTGCAGATGGAGACGACAGCTCAATATGAACCAACCGAAGATATGGCTGTCGGAGAGCAGCCGGTCCTGCGGATTTCTAAACTGGACCTTAGTTGCGTGAGGGACAAGAAGAAACAGTCGAAAGCTCACATTTTTTGCCGAGTTGAATGTCGAATAGATCCCAGTCGCGATAATGCGTGAGCCCGGAACGACCTTTCCCGTAAGGTATCTATCGCCTGATAGGAGGATGTGTCGAGGAAGCTCCCCAACTGGTACCATATCCGGTGCTTCTTGGAGCTTGAGCGTTTGTTGGTCTACGAAGCTGGACTTTGAATGAACAATGATGTAGGGATCCAGCGGACAATCTTTCTTTTGATTATCCAACTCGGGAGCGTCGCAGACCCTTGGGAGGCCTCTGTCAGAACCACTACCAAGACCACCAAGACCACCGGGAGGATATATAATCTTCGTTGATTTGCACGCACGGCATTGGAGGTGGAGCTTTGTGGATCTAGAGGAGAGCACGGAGGCCGAAATGACGATGCCTGGTATACGAACTAGTTTATTCATCGTGTCCGCAGTAAGGTCACGAAATCGTTGCATGCTTAACCCAGACTGGATAGTTATTTGAGTTTTGGGTATAGATTGGAGAGCAGCTTCTGCTCGCTCGTCGGACGCGCTTGCTAGAGGGAAAAGGATCGACCTGGCTGCTTTGGTGGCCGCATTTTCAAACTTTACAAAACATGAGCAAGAGAGAAGATCGTTTAGCAATGAAGAGCGACCTACCAAGGGAAGAATATCCGCTGGTCGATCCTGAATCGCGTGTGCAAGTTCGTCATTATACAAGCTAAGGTGGCGAAGGTCTATCTCTAGCTGGTACTGCTTCAAAAGAAGATTTCCGCGTAGATTGTCTCTACGAAACGATCAGACACAATGAGATAAGATTCAAAGGAGGGGGAAGGGGCAAACCTGTAAATGAAATCACCGCCCACTCTGTACTGCAGCAAGAATTCGAGAAGGAGTTTTTCCGTCTGCGACGGGGTATCCGTTGAGGTTGAGGAGGGGGATAGATCGTGGACGTTGACAGTGAAAACTCGATTAGCATCAAAGCCAGACATGGTGTGAGCTACTGAAGTCACAGCAGGCGGCGAGTACGCGACTGCATCAGTTCAGGGCAGGTCCTTTCGCGTTCGACCAGATTGTGCACTATTGATGACTTGTCTCTTCTTGTCGGGTTAACGACAAGTCCCGTTTAGCTCAGTTGGTAGAGCGCGTCACTAGTAATGACGAGGTCAGTCGTTCAAGTCGGCTAATGGGAATATTTTTGGCCCGCTTTTCGTGCCACGAAGACCAATAAGGCTGAGACCCCCTTTTCCCCTTTAAGCCAGATCTACCTTGTCAAAGACCAACATGACTCCAATGGACATCGACGAACCTTCAGTCGTCCTCCCAGCGACTACCACGTCCAGCCTTACTCTTTTACTGTATGTCGACATCATGGGACACCAATGTATCAAACCTCACAGCGCGCATACAGTCACCCCCTTCCAATTCTAAATATCTCTGAGCACCTCACGCGATTGAAACTTCAAACGAAATCGCATCTGCCATTTGGTAAGCTGTCTTTTTCGATCGACCACTAGCCAGGCCGCAGACTGTGTATAGTGCTTGGCGCGTTACTCGGCACACAGAATGGTCGAGAGGTTGAGATCGTCAACACGTTTGAGTTGGCAGTAGAGAATGGTCGTGATGACATGGTCGATCATGGCTTTCTAATGCAAAGACGGGATCAATGTAAGTCACATTTCTTGGAGCGTTCTTTGCATCACATGTCGGTCTAGACAAACAGGTGTTCCCTTCGTTGGAATTCATTGGGTGGTACACCGTGGCACCGGTGCCGACTTCCCGTCATATAGCGCTCCAGGATCAGGTCAGCCCGAGTTGTTATGCACTGTCCCTCGATAGTTGATAGTTCGCTGTACAGTTTACAGGATACTGCTCCACGCCACTGCTTCTTCTACTTCAGCCTTCTTCATCTGTATCCACCTCCTCTGACATCACTGGCCAAACTCTTCCTTTCAAGGCTTACGAACCTTCTGTGGAGATCAGAGACAAGAAGACGCGATCCGTGTTTATTGAGGCACCATACAAAGTGGAAACAGGAGAAGCAGAACGCATCGCTGTCGATTGGACAGCAAAGGGTGGAGGGGGGAGTACCAGTCGCGAGTATCTGACCATCTTAGCGCCTCACAATACTAGGCTAATGCTGCTCAGTGGAATCCCATTTGCAGACACAAAGAGCTGCAGTCAAGATGCTCCATGAACGGATCTTAGTGCTTGTACAGTATGTCACAAGCGCGCTCGCAGGTGGGGGATGATTGCTGGTCATTCCTACAATCTGAATGATGGATCATATTACAGGCCAAGTCCCCAAGGATCACACAATTCTTCGATCAATCTCCGCCTTGATTGCATCTCTTCCTGCCAGTGAGAACAAGGCTTTTCGCGAGGAATTCGACACGGTAAGCATAGCTCTACTTTACAGCCCCTTTGAGCCCGTATCTGTCGCTGTGTCTCGAATCGGATGCTCTCGAAACCATTCTGACACTGCTCAATGATGTCTCTCTAGGAATACGAAGATGTACAGCTCACGGCGTTTCTGTCTGCACTAACAAAATCAACAAATACACTGAATGATGTGCGCGATGCTCGTTAGCAAGGATGAGCCTTATATCTGACGAATTGCCCCGTAGCTGGTCGATAAGCACCTTGTCCTAAATGGTACTTCGCGTGATGAACGGGCTATGGGACCTGGCCCAAGGAGGCGGATGGGTAGGCAAGGAGGCATGCTTGGAGATTGGGCGATGCACTCTTAGATCGGAGCACACGACTGATATAGCATCAATCCATGACACCTTTTGTGCACAGGCTTGGACAATTCCACTGCACATCGATGAGTTACCTGGGGTGCTGAATACCCAGCGTGTGCGTAGTGCTTAGGACGTCCAACAAGGGGTGGACTAGACCACGGGTATTGGCTTGTGATTTACTCACTGACAACAGAGTAGCCGATGAGAAAAGGAAGCGTGTTCCACAGTATGTGGTGCACAGTGTTGGCTATCCCCCGCTGCAGCCACCTAGTTCAAGACACGCCATCGCCGCAAGATGCACCTCCCCGTCCCTCGGGGGCTGTTCAACACTAGAGGGGTGTACATCCTGGGTTATAGTTGGCTGTATGGGATGTGTAGGTGCCAGTATCGCGTTTCATATAACATCGAATCTTGTTCACTGGAGATCGTCTGGCAACCCAGCCTTGTGGGTAACGTTCTTTTGGGGTGAGTTTGCAGGCTTGGCCAGCATCTGATTACGGAGGATTGTCAATTCGCTCATGTTAGGTGTTATTGCCCACATAGCTCTCCGTACGTCTTGGGGCAATTCCAGTTGGACTCTTGCCTGATTACAATGTAATACTTTATATCAGCGAGGCAGCTCTCCAACATCGGACCTTCCCTGTCTACTTCGCGACTTCGCTTTACATCGCTTCCGCCTTGTTAGTGCTCTTGGTGTTCCATCACCCGAATGTCTTGACCCAGCTTGATCGTCGACGTCGCACAAGTTATGATATGCCCTGGCGAGTGTGATCTGGTTCCAAGGTGTGAACCAGTTTGTGATTGGTCCCATGACCAGCAAGTACGTGTTTTGTGCAACGGATGTGTCACTCTAGCATTTCGAAACTCGACATTCGATATCAAGGACGATGTTGCAACGCACAAGCTTGAAAAGGCTGAAGGTAACGCACATGACAACACGACGGTGGTGCAACCTTTGGCATAGTTGGTATTTGCTCGCTTATTACCGTACAGGTCTCAGATGAAATGAAGGCCTTGGATGCGAGATTTGGAATGCTTCATGGTATCAACTCTCTGGCAAACTTTGGCGCGGTCATTGCCCTCATTTTTCACGGACTGTGCCTTGGAGTATAGGTACGAGCTATTTGGTGAAGAAAACGGCTGAAATAGATTGATCCGAATCTCCACTACTCGGCATTGAATATTGAATCATGACACGGCCCCTGTGTCATGCTGTAGGCGCACACGTTGTAAGAGTCTCAAGATATTAGGGAAAGAAAATACAGGTTACAACACACTAAGCACCAACTGCCTCCATGGCTGGCAGGTATCCCTCCTTGAGACTTCTCTCCAGTCTTCTTATCTCCTCGATCGAGGTTGCTTTTGCGATGGCCTGCTTGACTCTCTCTGCTTCCTCCTTTGACATCAACCGGCCAGCCTTGCCGGCGAGTGGTACCGGCTTAGGCTCGTCAATCGTAATGGCAATCTTTGTGCTTTGTTTTGAAACGGTCGTGGATATCGTCGTTGCGAGTGCGGTGGGTAGACCCTCTGCAGTGAGAAACAGTGACCTGCCTGTCTGCCGCTCCTACATGGTGTGGAAGCGTTCAAACTGTATCGAGACCGACGCGAAAACGATTTCTGGCGCACCTTATCCCGGATTCTCTGAAAATCCAGAACTCTCAGCGATGGTATTCTCCACGCAAGCCACTCGCGATACCATTTCTTTTCCCGTACAGGGTTCCCAATCAAGGATAGGTACTTGAGATTTTTTACTTCTTTGAGGGGTTCGAGATCTCCAAGTTCGGAGATGCTGTTTGCGGTAAGAACGAGGGTGGTGAGATTAGGGACTGACAGGCTGATGGACGGGGAGATGGACGAGACACGGTTGTTAGCGAGGAGGAGTGTGCGTAGACGTTTGAGGAGCGGCAGGTTCCCGAGTGCAGTGATGGAATTATCAGTCAAGTCTAGGGCATCATGCTGATCCTGAGTTGGAGTGCAAGTCTGATGAGACCACGGGGAACGCGATGGACTTGATCAGACGACACATGCCTTGGTGACACCCAAGTTTTCGATGGTAGGGATTTTGTATCCTTTGTGGACCATCAGCGAGACGTGCAATATACGATTCTTTGGTAGACTCACCGCGAAGATCGAGCTGGCGTTCTCTGACGGGGTTTATTGCAGAGGGTGCTTGAGCGAGTAGCTCTGGGGTGAGCTTGACCATGGCTGAAGAGGAGGCCGTTTCAGACTCAGACGAAAACGAGGCATCCAAACCGAACCCGGCCCATACGACGTCAATCGCGACGACGCGCTCAACCACTTCTTCCTCCAAGAATGAAACCCATATACCAGAGACTCAACCTGTTCGTACGCGCCGCCGTCTTTGCGCTGGATCCTGTCCTTACACATGTCCAGATTTGTTGTTGGCCAGGATGCCTATACCTTTGCCCCCGTGGAACCGCTCGGGGCACAGTCCCTCACCATACACCGGTCGACTGGTGACATAGTTCTCAACCGTGAGCCCTCCTTGGTCTCATGATGCATACTGCTCTTCCTCACCCGAGATATCCAGCGCCCAACACGCCAGCACCCCCTGCTGCCTCGAGGTATGAAAAAACTGTGTACGGGATACTTGGGATGATTTCTTTGGCACTGTGTGCGTTCCAAATGTTTGACTTTCGCTTGCAAGCAACCCATCATAGTCTACGACAGCGGAGTACATCATCATCCTGACTGGCCGCGAGCACCGAGCACGCTTCATGGGACACGATATATATCGTGCTGCAGACTTCGATATCCTTCCCCTTAATCCAAACGTCTCTGTTCAGAATGCACCACATCCTGTCGAGGGACATCTGCTGGCACTCGTGCGGTCTCATTTGCTTGGCGGCCACTTCTTGTTTAGCTATGGATGGGATTTGTCTACACGCTTGCAGGCACAGTGGGCCGAGAGGGAGAATCACCACGAAAGGTCTCTTTGGGAACAGGTAAATGAAATGATTTGGACCAAAAATTTCGCATCTGATAGCTCCCAAGGCGGACGACAGGTTTTTCTGGAACAAGTGCGCACATCGTGTTATCCCTTCAGCAGGACTTTGACAATTTCTTTAGGTTCCTGCAGTCAAGGTTGATCGACACCGACATTGCACGAGATGTGAGAGAAATAAACATCTTTTACTGTGGCGTCTCTGACACTGAAACACGAGCAGCTCAGTCCCTACATCCTTCCAATAGTATACGGCAGTGGGTGTTCAGTGACCAACATAACATACATTCGTGTTGACATCAATGACCAGCATTTGATGTCCGCACTAGCTATATCCATGGGCACCGGCTCCAGCTATGTCTCATCAGTCGGAGGTCACGGTATCGTGCTGGTACACGGTACTTCCGCCGGGGCATAGACCAGGATGGGCACGCTGCAAACTTTAATGAGACAGAACAGATACTTCTCGTTGAAGAACAAGCAGCAGGCCGCATTTCCAACGTCGAAAAGTTTTCTCACCAACTCAGTTTTGCCCAGATTCGAGGAAGTGTTCCCGTGTTTTGGGCTGAAGTCAATACGCTGAGGTACAAACCTGATTTGCAAGTGATGGACCTTCAAGACGCCGTAAGTAGTTCAATGGTCAGAAGGTGATAAAATACTCAACATCCTCAAAGGTCGATTCCTTGCGCCGTCATCTACAAGAACAGGTTTCGATCTATGGCGAACAGAGCTTGGTCAACTTAGTCAACCAGAAGGGGTACGAACAACCTGTCAAAGATGCATATGAGCGCATCTTTAATCAAGTATGTTATTCTTAGTCGCGTCCCTTGTACCGCTTACGCGTCTGTTCCAGGCTGAGGTAGCGGACGTCAAATACCAGTATTTCGATTTCCACAGCGAATGCAAGAATATGCGCTGGGAACGTATCAATATCCTCGTCGAAAAGATGCAAGATGACCTTTTGAAGCAGGGGTATGGTGATGTCATTGATACGAATCCTCCTACTCAAGTGCTCTTAGCTATTTCCACCTCGACATGTCCCGACCTGATCCTGTGAAAGCTCAGCGAGGAGTTGTCCGCACAAATTGCATGGACAGTTTGGATCGCACGAACGTTGTGCAGGCAACATTGGCAAAGTGGACACTAAATCACCAGCTCAAAGCGCTCGGGGTACTCGCCGAGGGTGAGGGTCTAGATGATTTTCCCGCCTTGAGCAGGGATTTTCGAGAGTGTAAGCGGCTATCCTATCATTAAATATTACCTGATGGTATGCAACTGATATCCTGACAGTGTGGGCCGACCATGCTGATATGATCTCGAAAGCCTATGCTGGCTCTGGTGCCTTGAAGACAGACTTCACAAGAACAAACAAGCGAACGAAGATAGGTGCCCTCGAGGATGGCTATAAGAGTATAATGCGATACGTCAGAAACAACTATTTCGACGGCGCGAGGCAGGATGGCTTCGACCTTGTGACTGGAGCATGGACTCCGCGGAAGAATCCGATCACAGCTATTTCCTTGTTGGCAGACACCCGGCCACTAGTCATCCGCTCAGTGAGTCGTTTGCGTCTTGGGAACTATCCGTCCGCTCATCAACGTTAAGGTTCCTTATGTCATGTCTTTTTCACTGTTCATGATTTGTGCTGGCCTCACACTGCCTAGAACTTCGGGTGAGTTGCGAACAAGTTCGGGGCTCGCAAGTTTTGATCGTTTCGGCGCAGACTATTCTCTCTTCTACTATTTCATGCTTTGGCTGGTTGTCGCGACCTCTGCGATTATATTCATCATGATCTACGGTATCGAATATGTCTCGTGGCCAAGACTGATACCACCAACGGATGTTATCTACTATGAGGGGCCGGGATTCCGCTCTGCGCACCACGGCAAGGGCTTGAAAGGCTCGTTCGCTCAGAAGTTTGGTTTGTCAGGGAAAGTTTTCTCCGCGGATGGAGTTCCGACAGCCAGGAAAAGGGCGCTAACTGTGAGCAAGATGGAGGAGATAGAGATGGGAAACAAGCAAAGGGTAGATTAGGGTAGGAACTTGCCGTCTGCTACTGAGCTACATATGTTGCCCTTCGAACGTTTGAACCGACTTTCATTACTTACCTAATTTAGGCGTGTGGCCGAACGCTACAGCGGAGTTTAGATAGATCCAAAACTTCTACAACGCCCTTGGCGAGTTTATATTGCAGCATCCCACTCTTCGTTGTATAAAGATGTCTGGAAAAAAACGCGCTTCTCCCGGCACTGACACGGAAAAAAACCCTCTTGAGAGCGTTGAGCTCAGCGACGAGGATGCCCAGAAATTGCAAGACGTCCAAAAGCAAATTGAACGTGCTGAACTACTCCTGGGTGGGTCACATTTTTGCTGAAGGTGTTGAGACCCGCTACAATTCGAGTTCACTTCAGAGCGTCGTGGACATGAGACGCTTCGCCCTGTCTACGCAAAACGACGTGAAGTCGCTAAAGCGATACCAAAGTTTTGGCCTATTGCGTTGATGAACCACCCCTTGATTGGTTTCCAAGCTCAGCATAATATTGATCGCATTGCTTTGAGTTACTTGGAAGACTTATGGGTGGCACGCGATCCTAACGAGCCAAGGTGCTTCACCATTGAGTTTGTGAGTTTTCTGTCGCGTTCTGTGGTATAGTACTCACCCGCAGCGTAGCACTTCAAATCAAACCCATACTTCACCGACTCTATCCTGAAAAAAGAGTACAAATATGTTCCACCGTCCGAGGCTGCTGGAGAGCAGCCCGACGAGGATGGCTTGGCACCCTCAATGCTTTCTTTCGTGTGGGCTCGTGATGTAAAGCCTTCGGTATGAATACTCTCCACACATACTCTGAGATTTTTCTCATCATTTTTACTCAGGCCACCAAAATCAGCTGGAAAGATCCTGAGAACGCGTTGACAAAATTGCACCCTCGTGTCGAGGAAGAAGACGTAGAAGAATCCGATATGCCCGCTGAAGCTGGCAGTTTCTTCAATTTCATCGAAATTGGCTCGGATCCATTTGATGTAAGTTAACTTGCGAAA
>JBBPRX010000215.1:0-20215 GCA_038093195.1 Boletus fagicola
TAAATAGTATGGGAGGTGACAGGAGAGGGGAGGATAGAACTGATGAGATGGGTTGCCTAGACCACATTTTCAACCTTGCCAGAGGCAATACTAAAAACAATTCTCCTTTTGTCAGTAGGAAAAAGCTTGGAATGTCATTTTAATTTGATGTTTTTCTTGCCTTGATGGATCTTGTTGATCATTCTGGACACAATAGATTTCCCTAGACCAGTTTGGGAGGATATCTTCCTAGTAAAAAGGCAAGATTTAGAGTGAAGCACAAAATTGGCTCTAGTAAACATATAATTGAGTTTTATAGTAAAGTAAGGTTGGCTGGGTGGTGTCCATGCTATGTATATTGCTAAGGATAATGTAGGTGACATAATCAGATAGTTTTGAAGCACAGCATTCATCAGAATCTTATGCTATTTACTAAATAGTGACTGACAATATCATGGTTAAATAAGTGTCCCAATGACATGTCATTTTAATATGGTTATATCTTAGCGCCATGGTGACCAAATCACATGACCAAGGGCTCATTGTCAAGGTGGGGATTAGGGCTATCAATGACCCAGCAAGGGTTAGGGTTATTGACTTTTGATTCTCTTGCAACTATCAAGTTCTTTCAAAACAGCCCAATATTGGGATACTTTTTTGAGCCACTGTATATTGGGGGTGACAATGACATGGCCATTATGATGAAGGATACATATGCATCAAAATAAGATAGTGGAGAAGATGAGAACCATCATCAGCAGCAAAGTGATAGTTGAGAGACACTACCCATGGTATATCGCGGGCAGTGAGAAGGAGAAACTGTCCACAGTAGACTGCGGACAGTGAGAGGAAGGCACTCCCCAGTGTTTGACAATGGGGAGTTTGGAAGTCAGGAGTGGGTACCACTGGGTGGCAAGTGATGCCAAAAAGGTTACTACAATGATTAGATAAGCGAGTGTGGACATGACAAAAATGATCATGATGACTCAGTCCAACAGCCTGTCACCCCGCTGCTTTCACTGCTCAGTGTTGAACACTGGGGAGAGTCCTTTCCTTACTGTTTGTGGTCTACTGCAGACAGTTTCTCCTTTTCACTGCCTGTGGTATACCATGGGTAGTGTCTCTCTAGGCCTGTTGCCTTGGTCACCTGCTTATTGGCAACAATTGTCATTGCTCTTCCCCACTCACCAGGGAGTGTCTTTCCTTACTTTGTGCGGTTTGCCAACCCCCTTTACTCCAATGGTATGTCTTTGTACTGGATACAACATCGCCCTTATACTCCAAACTAGTGCTTAGGTGACCTTGTTTTTTCCAGTATTTAACATTCCCTCAACCTGATCACTGCATAGTCCTTTAACCTCACAGGTGTATACACTCTTGAGATCCTCAATTACCCTACCTCACGACTGCATGGTCATTTAATCTCCCAGGTGTATACACCTTTGAGATCCTCATTTGTTGCAGGTGCCTTGCAATCAATTCTCTGCATCCATCTGCATGCCAGTGGCTCAAGGTATGATACCCTTTAAAACATTTGCATCATCTTATTGGCAGGATGTACATATGTACATATGTATTAGAAATGCCTCCCAAAAATACCACCTTTTGTTGTTGGTGTTCTCATTGTTGCGATGTGGATACGCAAGGTGATCCCCACAATCCATCTGGGAAATCTATACCCGTCTCCCACAAGGCTGCTCATATCCAGCATGTTCAGTCAAATATCAACTATTCTTCTGATGAGTGCCTACAGTCAGTCAGAACGTTAACTGAAGTGAAGTTACAGCTATCTACAGGCATGAACAATGTCAACCGCATCAGCACTGGTGCTTCTCAGTCTAGTGATATTGATTCCATCAGTGCTCATGTTTTTGGCCTTACGCTCACGGACGATGGTCTGGATAATGCTTCCCAGCCCAGTAAACTGTGGTTGTCCAGGGAGGAATTTCAGCAGCGCGCCAATGAATGTTGTCCATCTGGGGTATCTGTTCCCTCCATTCATGATGTTATAGCAAGCTGAGCTCACCTTGCCCTCTGCCCCGATCCTCAACAGTCCCAGATGACAGAGATACCCCATCACCCATCTGGGGTATCTGTTTCCTCCATTCACGATGTTACAATGAGCTTAGCTCGCCCCACCCTCCGCCGCGATTCTCAACAGTCCCAGATGATGGAGGTACCCCATCACCCCTCTGTGACACTTGAGAGCCCCAGCCAGTTGCGAACACCTGTGTCAAGTTCATGCACACCAATGGTTTTACCATCATCATTATTTTTGAACAATGTTTCTTTGAAATCTTCTTTCTTCACTCCCATGCATCACTCTGCCCAAGACAGTGTACACGGCATATCCAAAGGAAAGCATGACCGGCGTACAGCTATCACTCACTTGCGATTGGATGCCATTGAATCCCATGTGGAAACCATATCCATGATGCTTGCTACACCAACATCTATTGCTCCAGAAATCCAAGAAGATATTCTCATTCTCAAAGGAGCTCTGGATAATATCAACTGTCCCGCAAGCAGGCCTTAATGGTTAACATGGACAACTTTCCACTACTGCAGCATGAGAAGCCCAAACAAGCAATACCCACCAAGAAGCCATCAAATTTCATTGTGGTGTGTACATGTGGTGTTTGCCATAGGTGACTACTAATGCGGCTACTTGTAGATCACCACTATCACTGCCCCATTGATTGTTGCAATGAAATCGCCCAAGTCTCCATATTTCTTGGAGTACTCTGTACTGTCATCCTTGGGATCAGTTGGCATGCATCTGATCTTATCATGGAGCTCATCTCTCTAGTACTTCGGCTTGCGTTTCAGGATCCAACGGATGGGAATACATCTGTTCTTGGGGAATATACCATGGTGCAGGTTCCAACAACCATCCATGGTGCCTTGTCTCGCTTCAATCTGCACATGGGACCACTGTGTTTGCTACCTGTCCATCTTGCAGTTTCATCCACAAACCTACAGTATATTCAAACTCGGATCAGCTGCTCCAAAGTACCCTATCCATTGTGACAATAAACCAAAGTCATGGCTGGCCGCGTGCAATGAGCCCTTACTCCAACCGTTGTTGGACCACATTCCCATCAAATCATATGTCTATCACCACTGTCATGATTTCATGGCTGGCTTGCTCTCCAGGGCTGAAATCAAAGCCCTCATTGATGTACCTTGTGATCAGCTGATGGATTCTGTCAGTAATTGCCATTCACCACCTACTAGTTCACAGGATGTTTGGGATGGTGAATTTCTGAGGTCCTTTGAGGGTCCTTCACCGGATACCCTTTTCATTGATAGGAAGGGGGAGGGTTGCCTTGCTTTCTCTCTCAACATTGACTTCTTCAATGTAAAAGGCATTCATGTATGGGGTGTAGCTACATCCTGTGGGGTCATCTCTCTCCTGTTGGATATTCGCTACAAGCCCAAGAACATGTGCCTTGCCATGATTGTCCCTGGCCCCCATAAGCCTCATGGTGACCAACTCAACTACTTTCTTGACCCCCTAATCAACGACATGGTGGACAGTTGGGAACATGGGATCCACTTCAATCGGATAACCCTTCATCCTGTGGGTCGGGTAGTCAGGTCTGCTGTTGTCTGTGTGGTCTGCGATCTCCCAGCAGCTCGAAAAACAGTTCAAATGGCTTCACACTTAAGACATTTTTACTGTAGTATTTGTCATTGCAATGATCTGAAGACTCTTGGGAGAACAGATTTCGACTTAGATTGCTGGAAGCTGCGAGATAAGGATACCTTACGATGTCAAGCGGAGGCTTACAAGAACGCAGGCTCTTCAGTGGAACAAGAGACACTCTTTGCCAAAAACAGCGTACATTGGTCACCACTCTGGAAGCTACCATATTGGGATCCAGCGTGTCAGCTGGTGGTCAATGTCATGCATTGTATTCTCGAAGGAATCACTAGTTTCCATGTCCATGATGTCCTCTGCCTTACCACTACTTCTGCCAATGCCCCCAACATATCTCCACCTGCTTTTGTGCACCAGTTCCAAACCCCTGATCCTAATATGCATAACATATCAGCTAAAGAGGTTAAACAAGTGATGGGCTTTCATGCGCTACTTACTGCCTTGGTAATGAACTTTGACACGGAATATGATGGTCAGGAAACCCGTGTTGATGACCACATATGTATATATATAGCTGCCTGGCTGTCGAGGCTGAAGACTATACATCCATCTGCTCCTTATCGTACAAATGGTCATATGGCGACCCACATCCACCAATTCCTCCTCTCTTGTGGCCCAGTACATTCATGGTGGTGCTTCCCATGCAAGCGGCTGATTGGGCAATTGCAACATCTCCCAACGAATAATAAATTTGGTATGTGCCAAATTGCCTAGTAGCCAATGAATAGCATTATTCTGCACAGGCCAGCTTAATTCTTATGTCCAAGCTGCCCAGCTAAAGGCCTGGTTGGCACACAATGAATGTTCTCCTGCAATCAAAGAATGCTGAATACTTTTTTGCGAGGCCTTTGCTTCCTCAGATGACTTAGAACACAGAGACTTTAATGCTCAGCCTTTTTTGACTCCTGCTGATCTGCGTCTATCAATCTCTCAGTGCAGTGTCACACTCCATGCTCAGCATTCTATGAATGGAGTGGTGTATGCTAGAAATTCTACGCATGTTGGCAATAGTCTCATCATCTACCATGCTGACGGCGACAACAGTCTTCCAGTGGTACCAGGCTCCATCAAGTATATACTGTATTTGGGATTGATGGCAAGATATCCTTCGTGGTTCAGCATCAGAATGTTGTCTCAGATAATACTTTCAACCCTTTCTGACACTACCCACACTTCCCTGCTCGGGTTTATTCAGATAGTACCAGCATTACCATGGAAAGAGTAGAACCACGTTGGGTTCTGTCACACTACATGCAATGGAACTTCACTCCAGGCTATGTTGTTGTTTTGACTTTATTCTGAGTAAGTCCTCATCCTTCCCAGTAAGGTATCATCCCGATTAATTCAATTGTAGGATTAATGAAAGACGTTGTCAGGCAGATACAGTTATTGTTGTAAAGGGAGGTATGGCTGTGGGCAATGTTGTTAGGCGGGCGATTATTGTTAAACTTACCTTCTGTATTCAGGATCACAATTGTAAAGAATGTACTTAAGATGAGAATATACTGTACATGGTCTACAGACAATAACCATATAGCTATGTCTTTCCCTCAGATACCCACTATCGATGGCTATATTGCTGGATGTCTGGACCCAGGACAACCCTGTCGGATTTTGCAACATCCTAACTCAAAGATATTTTTCATCCCTTATGACCTGCTTACAGATTTGGCTCATGGCAACCTGACCATTGAAGATGTTAGCTCTCAGCGCATCATGGTCGAAATGCAATCCAACGGAACTACTACCTGAAAGTTCGTTCCTAATGCTGGTTGAGCATTGGGGGTGAAAGACGAAGGAACCTGGCCTCGTTTAATAAGAATATGTGGGTGGGTGCTCCTGTCATTTGGAACCATGAAGCGGTTATGACTCAGGAGGGGCAGGGAGCTTGTTTATTGCACCAGAGATCAATGGGATATATACATACTTGACCCAGCATATGCATGCTATGTAAACCAGGGGAGTGAACTGGCAACGATCAGTCAGATCACATTAATGGTATATTGATTGACCTCCATCCTGCACACATTGGCTGATAAATATGTATAGTATTCCAGGGAGCAAAGCATGGTGGTAGATGATCCACCCATTGAAGATAGCCCAACCATGGACAACAAAGGTTAGACTCCTGCAGGGAGCTGCATGTCAGTCTGCCCTGATTCTACGGAGGATAATCCTAAGAGAGCTGGAGGAAAAGGGAAAAAACACACAGGTGAGCAGGGAAAAGCCATAATGTGTTGACAATGCTTACCTGGAAGGACAGTATCTCCCAGTGTAGAACTAGACAGGGATCAGGTAGGAAGTAAACTGCACTGCTCCAATAATCACAACATGAAGCAGACCCGCGATACGTTGTCCAACGCCGTGTATCAAAGGTTGGCACATAATGCCCATGATAGGCATAAGAAGAAAGCAGGAAGGCTCTGATACAGGTTCCTGCGAAAGGAAAATCCAATGAACATGTCAGACACAGAGGTCCCTCAGAAAGGAGAAATCCTACATGGAGATCCGGAGCCGAGTCATGGTATGGCGAAAGTCCAAGGCGAGATCATCAATGTGATGCAAGCAGAGGAGGTGTGAGACAAGGAACGAAGGATGAAGCCCAGTGAAAATTGACTATGATTGTGTGTGTCCGGGTATGCCCAGACATGTTTCCTTGCGAGTTACTGTACACATGGAATCATATTGTAGCACACATCCCCAATGAAATGACAATGTTCTGCATGCTTATACAGTACAATTTCTGACTATAAATGATTTCTGGGCTATGACATACTAGAGCAGATCACAACATAGTGTATTCCAGCAAGTTTATGTTCAATTGATATGCTCATAACTCATAACTGATGTCGTCACATATTATTTGCATCTAGGGGTATCTGATCCCAAATGCACCCCGATGATGACATGATATGCTCGTAGCTGTTCACAAATGACCAGTTCTGATATTAGAAACTACATACAACATCTGCTGGTATCTGCTAACTAATGGTAAACCTGTACAGCCATAAAACCGACCCTAGTAAGCGCAGTCCGAGTGACTTGGAGCAAACATGATGGGTAAAAGCATGTCCCCGAGGAAAATGAGTGCGACTCAGAGAAAGAAAGATCTTGTTGGAGAGAAGCTGAATGCAACAATGCATGACAAAGGCACAATGGAATGAAGTAGTATGAGATGGCGAGCGCATCTGATAGTACATGCTGTAGGCGAAAGACAACTTGAATGTGGGCGAGAGAGCGATGTGGGTGAGAGATAACTTGAATGTGGGTAAGCGACAATGCGGTTAGGGTTATGGAGCGATAGCTGGATGATGTGATGACAAAGACAGGAAATGGACTGAAGGAAGGAAAGACTGGAGAGCATGATGAGATGATCCGATAACATCGAAGACAGGAAATGGGCCGAATGGAGGAAAGAGCACGGTGATGTGACATATTAATGTGCCAGTGTGAGTGACGAGGTGACGACGAGAGAGGTCTACAGGTTAGTGGAGTGTTCCTCTGGACATGTTGTCATCCCATGCTTTCTTCTCCACCTGCGGTAGCGTCAGTGCACATCAGTCACATAGAACATCTGGGCAACCTACCAATTCTTTAGCCTCTGTTTTGTATGCCTCAATGTAAGTTAGTAATAGAAACAACACTGCTCATAGAATACAAAATCCCTACCTCGCGCTGCTCCTCACTGAGTTGATGGTCCCAATATGTACAGAACTCATTGCAAGTTGATCTGTGCGAGCCAGCGAAAAGCGCAAAGGTTGATAGGAACCACCAAGTTAGTTGTGAGCTATTCTAAGTTAGACTGCTTACTATGTTGTTTTGTTCTTCATTGGTCACATCCTTTTCCTCCAGTTAACATTGATTTTGCCTTTACTTCCTCATACACCATCCCCATTCCCTTCATTAATCTCGTCTTTGTCTTTAGCCATGAACTCGGGCACACGGGGGAGGGGAGGAAGCTTGAGCGTCATGGATCTCTTCATAAAAGTTGAACTATAACGCTGTTAGTATATTTATCACAGTAGAAATACAACCTACAATGGATTGATGACGATAGGTATTGCGGTGGCGGCATTGTCAGACGGCTTTGGAAGACAACCAAGGAAATTGGCTCGCAAGTTGCAGAGTCAAGCAAGAGGAGGAAACTGCCACAACTGTTGATGAACCAACAGGCAGCATGAGCAAGAAGCACAAGGCAAAACCACTCAAGTCCGAGGTGATAGAGAAAAAATTTACAGGTTAGTAAAACGCGACTTCCTTGAACATACTAACGTGTCTTGATCGGCAGATGATTTGTCCCAGGAGAACTCCCAAGTAATGCCAGCCACGATGCCGGATATTTTGACCAGCGAGTTGTCTTCAAGCAAATTTGTTGCTCCACCTCCTTCACCAACTACCTTTTTGTGTCCTGTACAAGGTTCCTTTGCAACACTCCCTTCAACATTAGGTTGTTGCGGACCCAGCCAGGGTAGTTGAGTGAGCAGAGAAGGTTGATCTTCCAGTCGGATTCTGCTAGCTGAAGGAAGGGGAAAGACTTGTATGCAAGTGAGTAGACGACCTCTTTGGCAGAGGCATTGGCTTTGCCCCAGCTCCTGGGAGCCATGTTCTTGATGACGAGTTCCACCCAACAACCTCGAATTGTCTTGTGAATGGCTTTGAGGGTTCCGTCAGAGATCGCGTTCCCCTGTTCATCTTCTATGAATGCAAATTTGTATTTGGAATCACCGTGAGCCTCAGGAGTGTTCGCCCACATGTTGTATTGCCTTTGGGTCCAAAAGCAGAGCTTTGGGTACATTTCAGCACTCTTCGCTTGTGGGCTCGTCGGCTTTTGTGAAGACACAGAGAGTTGGTCCAACATCATCCTAGATGATGTAATTAATATACATAATCAGCACACAGGACAGATGCATACCGACTTACTTCAGAGTATCGCACTTGGTGGTTACCTTCATGAGCTGTGTCTCGAGTGCCTTGCAGCGCTCTTTAAAAGCAATATTTTCTTGCATACATATATGCCTGATCGGTGCATATAAAGTAATCAGTGCTTATCAGCCTTGTCACTTACATACCTTTGAGTGGCCAAGCGGTGGCTGATTAGGGTTAATCGGATTGAAGTTCGTCACCTGGAAGATTAGGGGGGTGGCAGCCTGATTAGGATTAATCAGATTAAAGTTTGTCACTTGGGAGATTAAGGGGGCAGTGGCACCGCATCCAAACATGTCCGCGTCGAGCCTGTTCTCAGAGAAATCTGTAGTACTATTAGTGGAGAATCCATTAACTGTATTTAAGCAAGAGAAGTCATAGTTCGTGTTCATTCTCAACCGGAATGGGGGGGGTAAAGGGATGTGTGGAGGAACAAGAAGTAATGTGTAGGACACAGGGATGTACAGTTTCAGTAACTCCGACTTGGCTAAGTCCGGTTGTGCTAATCTATGAAATTTGGTTACTTTCTGATTATAGTATGGCCAACACAATTGCCGTGACTGAGCCAATTGCTGAGCTCCTCATGCCGAAAGCACCCCAGATCCACATGTCTGGGGATATCATATTGTTAGATATTGATAACGTTGTTTCTGGCTGGGAAACCTACACATTTTCCTTGGACACCGTCCACCCTGGAAAGAAGGTAAGCAGCCTTTCCTCATTTCACTATTGACTTCACTCTCTTCAGAAAATTGTGCTGTGGATCAGGCGTCATGCCATTGATACCAATTCTGTGTAAGTGATGTTATTAACCACAGAGCAATGTATTGATCTGATGACAGGGAAGTACAAACCAAAAATGCGATCACATCTAACAAGATGCTGGTGGCTGCCGCATTGTAAGTGCTATCAATCTGTTTTGTTCAAACCCCTGTGTACTGATACAATCCACAGACAAATGGCTGATATGAATGACAAAGCACTTACTGTTCCTGTCAAAGAAGAACCCAGTATTGTACCCAAGCTTGAACTAGTACCCAATCCAGTCAAGCCAGCAGACGAAGAGATATCCATTGATAGTACAGGTGACTACATTTGGTGCATTGGTAAATGGAAATAAGACATATCTAACTATTTTGATTACAGTTGCCCAGTCATCCCATGCCATCTCCTTGTCCCTCGGGAGATATCCAGGGACAACGCCTACTACCCTTCGAGATATTTAATACGTACTTTCGACTCTTTCTTCCTTCTTCGCAAGATTTCTGAAAAGAGACTTTCACCGGAGGAGTATAAAGAGAGACTGAATAAGTGTCTGCGGTTGGTGTAGTTGCTCTAATTCGACCCTTGTCACACTGTCTTTGTGCTGTGCTGTCATAATTTGTCGTTGTACTGTTATTCAAGTGATTTCTTGTCCCAATAGCCTAGTTTGAGATAGTGGAATAATGAACACAAGAAGTGTATTTGAGATATCGAAAAACATGTGTACAAAACTACTCGACATCTGCATCATTGCCATCATTGTTCTCATCGTCCCCTGGCTCTGAATATACAGTATATTGTAGGGTACCCCAAGGTCCGAGATATCTACTCCTGGTTTATCGACCATACAAAAGAAATGGCCTGTGACTCTGTTGGGCAATGTTAGCACACTAGGAATCATTGCAGCAATGCTGCGGATGTTTTTGATGTTGCAAATAAAGAGGTCATCCAGTAAGAGAGATGCTGCGAGAACTTGTGAAGATAGGCCTAGAAGCTCAGTGTCTGGTTCTGAATAGAGTTTGAGTATCGCGATGTCTGTAAAAGACCAGTCCTCCTGGGCATGGGGTGCAGATTGAATAGCCAGTCGAGTGAAGAATTGGACTTCTCCAACTCGAACTGTGTTGTCATAGAGAAACTGTAGAAAGAATATATGAGTCCGCCATGTCAAAGAGACTAGCAAGAGATGCACCTTAACATTCCAGGAGACTCATAAGTTCTCCTGTGACTTGAGCGTCTCCCTCCAGGCAGAGCGAGCAATTTTCCCGTTTGGAAGAAGTAGCCTCACCCATTTATCAAAACGAGGAATCTCTTGAGTGGGAGGAAGATAGTTGTGTAAAACTTGAGCAAGAGTGTCATCTGGAGAGATGGGGTGCTTTGACCGTTTACGAAGGAGGACATAACCCTCACCAAGGTCAATGGAACCATGAGGAAGTCCTTTAGGAGAGGTGTTGAGCTCGGGCATGATGGAGAGCAGCGCATTGACTTGGGAGCGGCGAATGCCCTCTCGGGTGAGGTTGGCATACGGTTTGGATGGTTGACGAATTTGTTGACCTAAGTTGCCAATAGTTCTTTCCATTGTCCATTGTGTGTAACAGATTGGAGGTCCCTTTTGAAATGCCTCTGGAATCAGATGAATGACTTGGTGCACAGTGGGACGAACAAAGTGGATGCGGTCATGACACAGTTAATAGTAAAAGAGTTCAAAGTTCCGTTCCCAAACACAAAGGAGGGTGTGAGTGTCTTCGAGCTGTTCATGGGTCAGAGAATATTGGCATATCATTTGAAATCCGTGAATGAGCTTGCAATAGTGGGACCAATACTTCAAGGGGAGTACACTGTAGATGGGGGTGATGCCAAATGTGTATAGCTGGAACTCCCAGGTCTTGTACTGGGTATTGATCTTCTTGGCGATATTGCGTGGTTTGCAGTCATATGAGCCAGGAAGGAAACTGCCAGCAGTGATGACATCCTGACTGTGGGACACCCAGAGGTCCTCATCCCTGAAAAAAGCCCAGTCCCAGGTGGACTTGTCATTGTCAGGGCCAACATCTAAGTCACCACACCAGAGGAAAATAAGAAGGTCCGAGATGTTGCCAGCTAAGTGCTGCATGATGTCGGTTGTCGTGCAGAAAGGAACGCCGAGTGAATGCGAGGCATTGAGGCCAAGGATTAGGGAGGGTTTCATAAGGCCAGTCTCCATCTTCATCTTGTCCCATTGCGTCTGGTTGGGGACGGAAACAATCTTGTGAAGGTTTTGCGAGTAGTCTCAGGAACCACCGGCGGGAAGGCTAAAAACATCGATATCAGGGTGATTGCTTCCCTTGGGAACCCAATCGCGGGGACATACCATCCCAGTAGATGAAACCAGGGCCATCAGCAGTTGTGAAGAGAAGGTAGATATACGATGAATAGCGTGAATCAGACAGTGGGTCCCACATGGAAAGACCCTCTTGTTGGATCGCAGCAAGGTGGTGCATGCCAGGGAAGAGAAATGAATCAATGTTCTTCGGCTTTTTGGGGCCAGGGATAAAGTCACTGGGCAGGCCATTGAGCTTGCAGTAACTAATGTCAGGAGAGAGATTGGCGATAATCCAGATGTACACCCAGCAATCCGACTCTTTGCTTTCATATATATAGCTAGGCACCATCAATTGAGACCATGAGTATGATGTTGTGTTCTTTGATGTGGCCATCCAACATAGCACCTAGGAAGTCCCAACCCATAACGATGTTGTTAATGAGTGGAATATTAGAAGAACGGGTAGCTGTGATATTACAAAGCACTTCCTGACTCTTCTCCCAGAGGTAGCGCATGGAGTGTGCACTGGCGGGACTACGGTTTTGAGCTTGAAGTTGGGGACCAACCAGGATAGTGGTGAATTGTTGAGTGCCAGATTCAGCAAAAAACATTTTGGCAAAAATTGGACAGTTGACCCAGCAATTATAATCAAGAACATATGGACTGACAAGAATACCTCCCTCACCAAAGGTATGATACTGTCATTGCTGAAGATGAGGGGCATCCAAGGAATTCCCTGTATCCTGGCAGAAGAGTGTATTTGCTCAGCACCTGCCACAGAGGGAACTCCCTATTTGTTCCTCATTGAACCAACCTGATTTAATACACAGAGATTACTATTGACATACTGACCAAGGAGGTGCGGCCATTCACTGTTCCGGCTAATGCTAAGTTGAATAGTACCACCCTCATTCGTTCCTACCTCATCCTGCCAGAATTCAAGCTCAGTGCAATGGCATTGAAATCAGCACAGCAGACTTCTCACCCCCTGTTGGCGGCTTTGAAGCATGAGCTCACATTTGCAGCTATGTAACACCTTGGGTGGTACCTATCTTCCATTTTTGCAGTGGGGTTGAACTTCTAGGTGTTGTGCCAGACACACCAACAGGTAGCATCAATTGCTCTTTGTTCCATGTGAGTAGAGGACTAATGCATACATACCCCTACAGCACATGAACAAGCCACATTTTCATACTTCATAATGAAACCAGACCTCTTCCCCTTCTGTTTCCTTCATCAAGATCCATCAATACTTAACATGGGGATGGTCCCTTCTCAGCACTCTGATTTTCCTACAGGTCCACTTCATTCAAAGGGTGAACACTGCATATTATTGTACAATTGGGGATTTGCCAAGGTTGTGGCAGTAGATGTTGACAACCTCAAATCTAAGAAAGACTTGGGTCACCTCACATGAGAAAATGCTTATAGAGAGAAGAATAGTTGAGGGAAATCCAACAAGAACTTGACTGAGTTCTTGGGGCGTTGACATTCAGGTATTTATACTACTACAGTTGTTTGTACATATTATGATACTAGTCTGTGCATATTGATGATGTCATGACTTGTGTTTGATAATGAATGTTCTAGAAGATATGCTAATTAAATAAGTGATGCTAGAACATTCTAGATAGGATTGTACCAACAGTGGGTTATACACTGCCACACCTGAAATCATCAATGACTTCAAGAAGCTTGTGTAGTCCATCATTGTAGTAGAGAGGAGCAGCCTGCATTGGAGAATATGGTAAACATAGCATTTTTCTTATAAGTACAATTTTTGTTAATGAGCTTTTAGGGCATCCGGCCATTTATGGCCATTGAGCTACTGGTTGCATCACTTGTCCACACAGGCACAAAGCATCACTGGAGGAATAATTATCAGGACCTCAAGCATGAGGTTCAACATCACCCTGATGCATTCTATATGATGTTGGTGTTGCTCTGCCTTCTTTATGAATGACCACATGCATGCAAGGATCTTAGCAACCACATTAAACTTGGAGCTCCCCTTTTGCCAGAGCAAGATGTCTTACCTTTCTGCATTGTTTTATGGCTAACAGGCCAGGAAGACCTAGTCATGGGCAACATCAGGTTATGCTACACCACATTGTGTTCCAGTCAAGGATTTGCTTCAATGGTGGTATCCTACACTCAAACTATTTCATTCTGATGGCACCCTACCTTGAGCAGATTCACAGACTTTTGTATGGGAAGTCAGATTGGTCTAGGGGCCCTTACAAATGACCTGATACTTTTCCCACTTATGACACATTTGGGAAGATCCTTTTTGATGCCATGAAGACCATACCCCTAATTCCCGATGGCAACCAGTCCTCTATGGCTGTTGAACCCTCTAAGGTGCTCTCTTGCCCAATCTCACCTGAGGGTTGGTGGCAAGGCAAACTGTGGTCATGGGAAAAGCCCTTTCCCATGTGGTCAAGCAATGCATTTGGCTTCATTGAGGACCAGCTTTTATCCCCATTTGCAATCCCATGCCCATCAGCCTCAACCACTGAAGGATGCATCATAGTACCTGACATCTTGGCAACATTACTGACCCCCCCTATGCCCCGTGGGAGTGCAGCACCAGGGGCCACTGCTCTGAAGATCAGAGAACTGCAAGCGAGCGCTTGCTATGCACTTTTACCAGAAGTCAAACAAACAACCAGCCAACACATCTATTGTATCAAGGAATTAAGCAAGGTCACAAAATAGTCAACAAACCTGATCTCATGCATTCACCTTCCAAACTGTTATGCTGTTGTATGAAGTAGTTGATGCCAAAACAAGGCAAAGGGGAAAAGGGTTTGAAGGGTGGGCAGGGTGATTGATCACAGTTTATCTTTATGGTCATCATTCACTGTTGGACACCCTGTACCATATACTGTTTTTTCCCACCTACATTTCCCTAAACTTACCACATACTGTACTATCCAGAACATCCTATTGTCCTCTGATATCAATCATGCCTCTTGTTTCTTTTGCTCAGCCTTATGTTTGCCCTGCAAGATGTGGAAAATCATTTGCCACCATTCAAGGTCTCAATTGTCATCTACATGCAGCAGCATCATGCCAATGGTACAAGAAGGGGAAGTTTTGTGAATTGGCAATTTTAGTTGAAAACCTGGACCAACTCTTGCCATCTGACCAGGGGATGTCACACATTACTCACTCTGATGTAGATCCTGCTAAGGTAGTCAGGTCCTTTCAACAAGAGCTATTTCAGCTCATACCCTCAGTTGATGGTGAGTCATTTCTGTTGTTTTCAAAGCCCTTTTCAGATGTAATTTAGTATATGATGATAGTGGTGATATTGAGATGGGGGATTCCAAATCAGAAGATGTCCCTGGTCCCTTTAACCATGCTCATATGATATGCTCATTGATGATGATGATGATTGGTTGACCCATAACTCACCCTACTGCCGGAAAAGATATTCAAATGGACACTACACTTCATGATCTGTGGAGAAATAAATTTAGTGGGAATAGATGGGACAACAAGGAAGCATTTGAGAATTTATGAGACTCGAGATTCCTTCCTGTCGCATCCAAGTTAGAGTGGCAAGTGGCATTCTGGGCAATACTGGTGAGAATTGGTCACAAGTCCGATTGTCTGTTAGCTATCCCAGGTGTGAGTTTAGCATGGATCATCTGCTCATCAACTGATTGCATACTAACACCATCAGGCTTAGGTGAGGGAGAAACTTGGTCTATCCTTTTCCAACATCCGAGGCCTTCTCTATTCAATATTGGAATCCAATTGAAGCCATCATCTAGTTTCTACTTGGCAATCCTGCACATGCTGGAGACATTATGTATATGCTGTCAAAGATCTTCACCAATGGGAAGGAGAGTCACATTTACAATGAGATGTGAATAGGAAAGTGGTGGCAATGCCATCCAACTAAGAATATATTAACTATAAGACAATGAGTCCCATTTTGGTTTGATATCATCAGGCCCACCTGCCAACTGATGCTAGTGTAGCACCAGTGATCATTGTGACAGATAAGACTCAACTCACTCAGTTTTCAGATTCAAAATCAGCCTCTCCTGTCTATCTTACCTTGGGAAATATTCCTTGGGCACTGTGATGTAGGCTCTCATAACATGCATGTATTCTCATTGCATATCTTTCAGTGGACAAGATCATGGGTGATGAGCTCTCTCAACAAGAAATTAGCTCTCGTGCTTAGTGTCTTTTTCATGAGTCTATGCAAACCATTTTAGATCCTTTGAAGGTGTTGAGCTGATAGCTGCAACCCTGTGTAGGTGCACTAGAGGAGAGCAGACTCTATACTCATATGGTAGAGGTAAAAGAATCTCTGTTGTATATGGCTGTGAGCCATGCATTATATACATACATTTGGTCAGAGATACAATTAGGTACTTGCCCTAAAGTGTAGGTATGTGATCTAATCTATTTAGACAACGGTAGAACAGCTGCTATAGATCACTATGTTCAATACTTCCCCTTGCTAAATACCTGGTGAGGTTGCAAGCATAAAGATGTGCTTTTTTTTTAGCTACTATCAATATTGTGGGAATTTGTTAGATGAGTTCAATAGAGCATCAAATCTAATTGTGATTGAAACTTGGTAAATTTAATATGTCCAAGATTCTTTGTGAACATGTCAGCCGGGTTGTCATTTCCTTCAATGAAGAAAAGATCAATCTCCCCTCTTGCGACTGCTCCACAAACAAAATGATAGCAAATCCCAATGTGCTTAGATTAGGAATCGGTAACTAGATTGGATGCCATGAATATGGATCCTTGGTTATCACCACAGATAGGGATGGATTTTAGCCTGTATCCAAGTTCAACTAAAAGGGTCTTAATCCAAATGGCTTGGTGGCTACATTTGGAGAGTGCCATGTACTGTATTCTGCCTCTATGCTTAATAAAGCTACAGATTTCCGGGCATGGGAAGCCCAGGAGCATATTTCATGTGCCAGTTTGAAAACATAGCCAGTTTGTGATCAGCAAGTAGTCTGATCCCCAATCAGAGTCTGTACAAGCTACTATGCCTGAAGCAGAGTCACCATCAAAGTCAAGGGAATAGTCTTGAGTATCTAATAGATAGTGGCAGATGTAGAGCACTTTGTCTAGGTGTTCTTTGGATGGGTTTGCTGACTGTCTAGCTAGTGTAATGACTACATAAGCGATGTCAGGTTGTGTTCCAAGCATTAAATATAATAGTGATCCAATCACTGTTTGGAATCTTGATCGACATGCTGGGCCGGTCTGCAGTGTCTTCATTTGGAGAGGGGTAATATCCAGTAGGAAGAGGAGTGGGTGCAGTCTTGGCCTTTTGCATGCCACATCGCTCAATGATTTTATCAAGGTAAGCGGTTTGATCTATGCATATTTTCTTGCCTTTTTGGCATATACACATTTGTAGGAATTCATTGGTTTCACCAAGATCTCTACATTCCCATTTCTGCATGAAGAGAGCTTTGATTTCATCAACAATGGCTTTGTTAGAACCACAGAAAAGGACATTATCTACATACATACATAGATGATGGCTACTACAATGTTGGAGCCTTTCTTCTTGTAGAGGAAAATACTAGCATCAGATTTCAAGCGCTCAAAACCAAGTTCTGTCATAGACTGGTTGAGGGTGTTCCACCAGGCTAAGCCTACTTGTTTTAGTCTGTATGAGGCACGATGTAGTCAGAGCACTTTGTGCTCTTGCCCAGGTTATTTAAAACCTTCTGGTTGTTCCATATATATATCTCTTCATCTAGCTTGCCATATATGTAAATAGGCACTTGTGATGTCTAGTCCAGATATATACAGTACCAGTTTTCTAGCGCTGCTAATGTAAACATAAGTCATACTGTTTCAAAGTACACAACTGGTGATCAAAACCAGTTCCTTCTACTTCTGAGAAGCCTTTTGCAACTAGTTTGGCTTTTTTACAGCCATCTGGTTTTACATCAAAGACCCAACAATTTTTTATGACTTTTCGGTCTCTAGGTCTGTTGACTATATTGAAGACCTTCTGCCTTTTGAGTATGCTTAGTTCATCTCTGCAAGCAGATTCCCATTGAGATCGCTCATGCTTGGGTAAGTTGGCAATGTAAGGACCTTGTAGGACCATTCTCTGTGAGGTTTGGTGATCTTTTGATCAAGTTGAATTGCTTACACAAGTAAGAAGTATGCAAGCTTTTCTGATACACTTCCTTCCCCTTCCTGAATCAGCTTTGCAACATCAGGTTCCTCAGAAGGAGTCTGAAAAGGGGTGGTGAAGGAACTACAGATAGAGCAGAAGGAGTGGTAGGAGAATTTACAGCTTCTTCCCATCAGGATAGTTGCTCAGTGTCTTTGAATTGCTGGATGAGGTGTCTTCTCTCTCCATATATGTATGTTTGCAGGTCTATTAGGAACCTTCCTTTGGCGCTGGGAGTGGTGAGGAATAGGAGGGGGTATGTCAGGTACTTGTCAGATACTCATTGTCTGACAGGACTAGCAGTTCTGGGAAGAGCAGCATGGATGGGAGGTTTTTCATCAAAGGACTCTTTTCCAGCTGGGGCAGGCGCTGTATGATCTCTGTGAGTAAGGTAGGGGTGACAAGTGGTATTCTTGTTATCATCCATAGGCGAAATGACACCTATTGGAGCAGGGGCAGTTTCCTGCATGATCCTTGTGTTGCATTTTTTAGGAGTAATAGCGCAATGAGGAAACATAACTTCATTAAAATAGCATGTGCTGATTTGAAGAGTATATTTTTGGGTGATCACATAAACAGATAGTTGCAATCATTACCAGGGGCAACACCAAGATAGGTCATAAATTCAGATTCAAAAACTCTGAGATGGAAGATATCAGGGGTTTCATTGCACTGCAACTCATTGAGTGCACCAATTTAGCCTTTTAAGTGGTGTGTGGTTGTAAATGTGGACAGCATGAGTGGTTGCAAATTCCCATCAGCTTGGGGGAATGCAGGCTTCATGTCTCATAGCTTTAGCTTTGTTCATCATGTTGTGCATGAAGCGTTCAGCACAACCATTTTGTTGAGGAGTGTGGGGAGCGCTTTATGTGATCCTGATGCTGTGCTGGTATAGAAGTACATCAAAAGCATCTGATTTATGTATATTCTCCTGCATCAGACATGCAGGTTTTTATAGTGCAATTCTACTTACTGAGTTTTGACCATGGAGAAAAAATCCTTGGTGGATGAGAGTGATTGTGACTTTTGGCGCATAGAGCTTGTCCATGTGTGGCCAGTGAAGTCATCAATGAAGACTATTAGGTATTTGAATTTCCTGTATGAGTCCACAGGAAAAGCTTTTAAATCTGAGTGAATTAATTTGAAGGACTTAGAGGCATGAGCTTCATTTGGAAGGAATGCACAATTAGGCATTTTTCCTAGAGTGCAGCCAGGGCATAGTGGATCCTTTGTGGGGAATTCAATAGGATGTCACCTGGGTGACATAGATAGAAGTGAATATATTCAGCTCCTGATTTCTTATGGAGGGACAATTGCTGCAAATTACCACACACAGTCATGTCATCCTGCAAGAAACCACCCATAGATAATAGCCTAGCATTTATGTCTGGTACATGATATACAGAGAATAGGCACATGGAACAATTGCAGCCATCATCTGATAGTACTGATAATATCACAGTTCCAATGCCTTTGATTTGAGTCATATCATTTGCAATGTATATGTTAATGGTTTGTTGTAACTCAGAATACTCAGCAAAATCGGATAATGTAAAGGTAAAGTGGAGGGATGCTGCAGAGTCAAACATCTAGGTGATCTTGTCTTTAGATTTAGATTTCCCCTTACATTTCACAAACTGAGAAAAAGCAGTGGAATGAACACATATACTAGTATCTATGATGTGCTAATACATGAGATGATTCCAGTGTAATAAAACTATTCTCTGTGAAAGAAAGCTCATTAATCATATGTGATGTAGGGGAGAGGAGATGGACTGACTTGGTCATATCATCATTGTACTCATATGCCCTCTTGTTGTCGAGGAAGTAGTCATTGAGAATCCTGGTGGTGTTGGCAATGTCTCCATCAATGTCTGATCCATAGATATCGACAGTTTCCTCTTCAAAATCATCCCAGGAATGGCACAGAGTGTGTGTGCATGGGTGTTTGCATTCACAACATGGGATGAGGGAGCCATCTGGGTTGATGGGTGAAGGGAGGGAGAGGGTGCCATCAAGAATATCTTGCTCATAAGATATCTTGCCAGGGATCTCAATGTAGGCCGTTTCTTCAAATAACTTGCCAGTTTCACCTCCTTGTCTGAGTGGGCTGCAAAGAGCCATGGGGAGAGAGAAGGTTGGAAGGGCAGTGAGGCAGGCACAAGGGGTGCTGCATGGTTGCTGCAAGCGGCGAGGCTTCAGGTGACATGGTGTGAGGGTGTGATGGAGTGCAGAGCAAGAGGAGGGGGGTCGTGAGTGGCAAGGTGTTGAGGTGAAAACTATAAGACAACGATGGTGGAGTGGGAGTGAGGGATGAGCACAAGATGCGGTTGGATAAATGACAAGGTGGGGAGTGTAAATGGTCATCTTACCCGCATGGGTTACCGATGTCAAATCCACAAGACAA
>JBBPRX010000216.1:0-20210 GCA_038093195.1 Boletus fagicola
CTTGAGGGAACGCTTGGGATGTCGTTTCTGATGCAACTGGGGTCTGATGATCATGATGGGATAGAGCGTGGCGTGACTTATACCCTCGAGGTGCTTCACCGAGGCGACCTCGATCGTCAGATCATTCGCTCGCAGGCGTGCGAGATTTCTATTCCCGAGTTCGAGCTGACGCTTCCACCGAATGAGAGAGGACAACTGACGACTGTCGAGGGTCTGTTGCGTCACATCGTGGCTGACCTCGGCGCCGACCAACCTCTTAGACGAATACAAAACGAGGCCGTTTACGTTAAAATCCAGGAAATCATCGACGGACTCAAGGAGGTTATAGATGACAATGAGGACGATGAAGCTGTCGAATCCGACAAGCCAGTCGTTGAGAAACTTAAATCAGATCCGGTCAAGAAGGCGATTACGATCACACTGGACGATCCGTCCGGGAATTCGTTCCTGGAGTTTGTCGGGAGCATGGCTGATCCCAAGTGGAGCCTCAAGACCTACACTAGGACCGTTCAGCAAGCAGCTAGCTTAGGACTGGCTGTTCCAACAGAACAAGAAACGAAAGGTGGAGAGGAGGACGCGGGGGATCAGAAAGGAGCTGAGGGAGAAGACGAAAATTTTGACGGGAAGAACGACGAGATCTTTGAGTTTCCGGGGGTTTGCCCGCGTTGTGGACGTGCACTAGTGACTCGAATGAAGAAAGTATCTATTCCCTACTTCAAGGTAAGTGTTTATTTGGCTTTACAATCCGAAAGAACCAGTGAATATCGTTTCAAGGAAACATTGATTATGTCGACGAATTGCGAGAGCTGTGGATATCGAGATAATGAAGTCAAGGCTGGCTCGGCGATCTCAGAGAAGGGAAAGAAGATCACCTTGAAAGTGGTTGACCAGGAGGACCTGAGGAGAGATATTCTCAAGGTTAGCAGTAACCTGTCTTCTTCACTAGTACGGAGTGATGACTGTAACCTTTCTAGAGTGAAACCGGTGGATTGACAATCCCGGAAATCGACCTTGTCCTCCAGCATGGAACGCTAGGGGGACGATTCACGACCCTGGAAGGGATCTTGGACCAGGTCTATGAAGAGCTTTCCCGCAAGATGATTGTGACAGGTGACTCGAGTACGATCGGAGATGAGGACCGTGAAAAGTTCCGAAAATTCTTAGAGGATCTGAATGCAGTTGAGCAATTTACAACCATCGACGTGTTCCATATTATATTCATCCTGTATGCCCAGATCAGGCAGGTCGAACGAGAGTTCACCATTATCCTGGACGACCCTCTGGCGAATTCATATATACAGAACATATATGCACCAGACCCCGACCCTAACATGACAATTGAGACGTATGAAAGGAGTTGGGAGCAAAACGAAGAGCTGGGCCTGAATGATATGAAAGTCGAGTCATACAGTGGAGACAATCCGGTGGAAGGCAACAGTGATAAAGGAGACAAGTCGTGATTAGATGGTTGTTTACTATAGAATTTGTACATGCATTATCGAGGAATCGGTGTAGGAGGCTAGGAGCTCAGGTTCAGCCAATGCTTGCGATACCTTGTTTGTAGCGGAGACGAGGCCGAGCTTGAGCTTGAGAACCAATATCGGCCCATACGGTTACTATCAACAAACCCAAGAATACGCAGGGTTCGATAGTAGGAACTATCGCCCTTCTCTGGTAGCAAAGACACTGTCATCGGGTCGCAGTCACATTGATGTGGAATGAACGACATTCAAGAATACATTGTTCCTAAGGGCCTGACTGATAGACTCCGGGCTCTACAATCCCTGAAGCACCGTGACCAGGATACTAAGGTCTTTGCATGCCAGGCAACCATCCGAACCTATGCCCACATTCTCTGGACAGCGGACCTGATCTCCAATCCGTTCACCCTGGTCCTGTCAGTGATTTCCGATGAGCGTGAGTCCATGCAATGGGGAGAAACATCATGTTGTGCTAAAACCCACATCATAGTAACAATAAAACCCCTGTCCAACATAGTTCTGGTACCTTGATGTCAGCAGCGGGTCAGCCTCGGGTTCACAATCCACGTGTTGATATGACACAGTAAATTATTGACACTCACAGGCACTGGGTTCCGTATTCTTCGGTTCCTTCAATTTGATAGTAACAGCGCGCGTAAGGGTTCAAGTGATAATAATCATCGATTATTCCAACGCAGTTGGCGCAGCGCACTGCTGCACCGTACGCAGCACATGCGAGAACGGCGGCGACGCAAAGAAGCATCGAATCACTGCCAGTGTGAGTGGTGTGTGTATGTGTTGGGGATCAACTGCTGACTCCTGAGAGAGCAAGCGTGGAGGGACGGTGTATGCGACGTGGGCTTTTATTCCGTCTTCTTAACGGTCACAGGGATAATGTCCGCCATCGTCCAGAGGCGGACATTGAAGAGTTGCGGCGAAGCAGTAGTGCGTAATCCAAAGGCAGATAGAGAGGTGTAGTACTAGATGTCGTTGCCGGCACGTTTACTGTCAGGGCGATATTCGCCATTTATTCGAGAAGGAGGGACTGCGGTCCTTCAGTTCCTGGTTTCCTGCGGTGCCGAGAAGTCTCCACAAACCAGACCTGAAACGTCGAGATCAGAAGACAGTCGTTCTGATCACATGAACCAGGTTAGTCGGGTGACCAGACCGTCTAATGAGGCAAAGCCGTCGACCAGACTAACGAAGGGTGCCGAGGGCAATGAGGCAATATATGGGTCTTGCGCACGTGAGGTTTATGGTGGGATGCATGGCAGATTCGTCTTACCCGGGGGTAAGAAGCTGTTCAGGTGCAGGGGTCAGCATCGGAACGCGGAAAATTCTACCTGGGTCCGCTGCCACGCTTTTGTGAACAATCGACAGCGGGCAGTGGTATGGAGGGGGGTATCTGAACGAAAACCTGATCAATGTTGCCATCAAACTGTTGTGTTTCTTGTGAGTGCTTCTCGGATGACGCAGGTGGGTCACGTACGCCGCTCGCCTTGCATTTAGTATGCCGTTTGTGCTGACGCACATTATCTTCAGCTAGCGACTTTGCTGAGCGCTCCAACTCGGTTTGCACCGTGCGCTGCTTGTTGCGCCACCCTTGCCGCCTTGTCTTCCATCCTGTCCGACTCCATCACCATCGCTCTGGTGCTCCCGATCATCCCTGCCAATCGCCTCTCGACTGCCTCCGGCTTGCTCATATGGCCCTGTGATCTGCTCCCTCAACTCGACGTGATCATTCCCTCGTCGTGCTCCTTTGTATCACCTTCAGGGTATTCCTGTTCGCTATGGACGTGCATCTGGTACAGGCGTTTCATCGCCCAGCTTGTTCTGCGCGTCTGTGTGTCTACTCGTGCGCCCGGAGTCAATCGCGTGACATTGCGCTTCTTCGTCTTGTCTCACGGTCGTTCAAATTGGTTCGAGTGCACCTGAATGATATGAAAGTCGTGTCCCACAGTGGAGACAACAACCCAGTGGAAGGCAACAAGTGATAAAGGAGACAAGTCGTGATTACTAGTAGATGGTTTTTTTACTACAGAATTTCGAGCACTGTAGGTACTTTTTTACGGGAAAATATAATTAGATACTAATTCCTCAATATATCGAGGGATCGGTGCAGTGGCTCTCCTACCATTCAGGACCATCGTAGCCGCCTCAAATGAGCTCAGCCAATTCTCGCGATACCTGTGTGCAGCGGAGACAGCTGAACAGAGCTCGAGGAACCAATATCGACGGATACGGTCACGACGTTATTATCAACAAACCCAAGAATATTCAACGTTCGATAGTAGGAACTATTCTCTGGCAGCCAAGACACAGTCACTGAATTGCAGTCACATCGATGTGGAATAAACGACATTCAAGAACACCTTGTTACGCTTAAAGCCCTGGCTGATACACTCCGGGCTCTATCATCCCTCAAGCACCAGGGGTAGCTAGTCACCTTTCGAGCATGCCGGGCAATCATCCGAATTCGAGATCTCCACTTTCTCTGGACAGAGGGTCCCTCCTCCGATCTTTTGACCCTGGCCCTGTCAAAGATTTCCATTGAGCGTGAGTCCATCCAACGAGGAGAAATATCATGCTGCGAGCCAAGACCCACGTCATAGTTGCAATAATACACGGGCCCCGATGAAGATCCAAGCGGAGTGTACCTTGGTGTCAGCAACGGGTCAGCCTCGGGTTTGCAATCCACGAATGACACTCACACGCAATGCGTTCCTTCTTCGGTTCCTTCGATTTCATAGTAACAGACCCCCTCGTAAGAGCTCAAGTTATAACCACTGATCGCTCCATTGCAATTGGCGCAGTGCACTGCTGCACCGTATGCAGCACATGCGAGAACGGCGACGACGCGAAGAAGCATTGAGTGTGAGTGGTGTGTGTATGTGTGTGAAGGGGAACGACTGCTGAGAGAGCAAGCGTGGAGGGGGAGTGTGTGCGACGTGGGCTTTTATTCCGTTTCGTCGTCGCCTTTGGTGTAGAATCTGCCATAGAAGGACCTTGAAGGATTGCAGTGGAGCAGCGGTGCGGTGTCCAAAGGCAGATAGAGAGGTGCACTAGATGTTGTTGCAGGCACGTCTACTGCCAAAGTGATATTCGCCGCTGTTCGAGAAGGAGCGACTGCAGTCCTTCTGCTCCTGGTTTGTCACGCTACTAAGTATCTATGTAAATAAGATCAGATTCGATAACCCGGTGGCGACGGCGCTAGGGCGCCATGGAGGGCATGAACTACTTACCAGACTGGCCCTGCCATACCAGCACGGAAGCATAACGCGATGCGAAGATCGCGATCCTGTTTGGACGTGGGGAGTATTGTTTGGCAGAGTCCCGTGCAGAAAAAAAAAGGAATGCAATGGATGGAAACATTGAATGATTATGGAAAGCCGGCCCCGTTCGCGCTCAATTTCATAGCGTCACCTTCTGCCCGAAGCTTCCTAATTTACCAATTCCGGAAAACGTCAGTGAGCGAACACCCAACACCCCCTCGGCACAATGCATATCGCACAGCGAAGTTGGCCAACCAAGTAAAGTAAACTAGCATTAGAATATTACGTGGTGGGGGACTGGGTGATACTGGGTGATGATGGATGTGGATGATGCGAACACGAACGCGCGCTCGTATTCACGTTCATCGTTTGCGTTCGTGGAGGGGCTAGGGCTGGGTGGGTGAAAAGCGACCAATCGCATGCAGGCACAAACGGAACCGTTCGTGTTTGCGTCTGCACGTGAAGGACAAATGGGGGACGAGGGATGGCAAAAGATCGCGGACAAACACGAACGTGAGTGCGCAACAGTGTGGGCAGTCGCATTCGAGTTTGTACACGATTGGGTGAATGACAGTGTGGGGGTGAAGGAGGGCTTGATGGGGCGAGCGAGTTGGGTGGGTGACGAGCGACTCAATGAGTTCTCATATTCGCATTTGCGTTTGCGCTACATCACTGTGGGTAGTAAAGGCAATTAAATTCAGCGTAAAATTCAGTGTATTCCGCTAATGAATTTCAACGGATAATGTAATGAATTTCAATGAATAATGTAGTGGATAATGTAGTGAATTTCAGTGATCATGTGCCGAAAATTCAGTGGAAAAATGCACTGATCCGGCATCTACCCCCTCTGAATTTGTGCATTAGTGGTACTCAAGTACCTATCCGAGCCAACTAGTGGCCGACTAGTACACTAAAAAAGTTGCCCATAAACTTGGACCAAGCGCATAAATTTGATCTCCGTTTGAACATTCGGATGCTTCCGCAGCACAGCATATCTCCAAATTTGGGGTAATCTGACAAATCCAACCCCAGCACAGCATACTGCCAAAAACATCCTGCACAGCACATTTCCAAAATGGTCTGGGATGTTTAATCTCCACTTAAATACATCGGACGCGCCCGTGACAACAGCGCAGTGGCAACATTACAAAACTAAGGCTGCTCATTGGTGCGGCAAATTCAATCTCCACTTGAAATTCAAAAATATCGCTCAAATATACCAAGTCCTGTTATCTAGCCAGTTCCCCTGCTTCCAGCCATCCCCCCGCAGTATGCCCAGATCCTCAGCACGTCAGGAAGCCTTGAGCCTCCTTCAAGCAGCTCTTAGCAGCATCAGTATAGCATAAGCTATGGAGCTTTGGAATGCCATTGTGGCTCAAATTGAGCCTAATCTCATCCTATCAGACTCCAATCCTGAGTCTGACTCATCTTTCTGTTCATCCTCACCCACTCCACCATCAACTCCTTCCACAATCCCCTCCTACTCAATGTCAGATTCAGGCCAGTCCAATGTTCTCTTTTTCCAGTCAGAAGAGGTTATTCAATTTCAACATGCTATGCAGGCAAAGATTGATGAAGTACAATGGGCTCGTGTTCTTCACACCTGTATTCCAACTATTCATGCTCCACAAATCCATCTTTTCAAGGAGTGGAAAATCCATTGCCCATGGCTTTTTCGTCAAAGGCTTCGAGTCTTCCATGAAGTCTTTATCCAGCTTGTTGAGAAGATTCATGACCATCCTATCTTTTTCACTACCAGTAATCCTGACTCCAACTCTGAGTCTGATGACATGCCTCTTCCAGAATCTTGTGCAGGTAACCAGCAATTGCCTGTCTGGTTTCAGCTGGCAATTTTCTTGAATGGAGCAGGACACTAGGCTGTTATGATTGGGCACATTTTTTCTTAAAGTGACTTCCTTTCGCTTCCTTCCCACATACCCCGAATCACGACCAATGATGGAGACCCTTCACCCTTGACACAACCCTGGAAGACCTATCCACTGGTCCATACCACGGACTCCCCTTGATGACTACTTCCAATAGTTATTCTTTTGGACTTCTCCCTTGGATCCCCTCCTGATGGCTATTTCCTTAGCCCCATCTGACCTCATCTGAGTGATGTCCCCCCACAGCCTCCCTTGATGCTGTACACACAGCCTCATTGATCCTACTCTTTCCAAGTCATCGCCCAGATGATCCTATCCTTTCTGAAGGCTATTCCCACACTGCCTTCTTGATCCTGATTCACTCAAGAGCAGAGCCTCATGATCCTATTCTCCCTGAAGGCTATTCCCACTGCCCTTCTGATCCTGGTTCATCCGATCATAGCCTCTCTTCTAGTTTGATCTTTCTTCATCTCCACCCAAGATGATCCTATAGACACTGCCTCGTTGGCTATGCTCTGCAGAGCCTTTCTCTGCTCTCTGATCATAGCCTCTCCTATTCTGGGCATTCCTACCTGCCCTAAACCACTCTCATTTAGTATATAAGTTAGAACTCAGCTGTAATGCTTCTCTAACTTGAACCTACTCCTTCCTGTGTACTCTTGACTGCACAAGCCCTCATGCTAGTCTAAGACTCTACTAAGGATAGTAAGTCAGCCTTCAGCCTTAGAGGCTCAAGCTCCCTGTGATCTCCTCCTGCTTGTACCCTTCCAGTGCTCATCACTCTTGTTGCCTTTGCCTACCCTCCTCCCCTCTGGGCCATTCCCAGACATTGTCATCGACCCCTCACTAGAATTAACCTTGTCCCTAGCTCAACTCCTTCATTGGCTCTTCGTTCCCCTAGGATGACCATCCCTAGGGCATCTCCTTTGGCAGTGGTTGGACTCTCTCTATAGGAGGACCACCATCTTCTGGGTCTAGCTTCCTTACTAGGTTGATTCTAGTTGTTATCTTTAGGCTTCTGAGCATATCGTGTTCTCATAGAGTTGGCGCCTCTTGCCTTGCCCACCGTCTGGTCAACTGTTGACCACCTCTGCCTTCATTGACACCCCTTGGACCTATTGACCCCAAGGAAGGACTTCCTGGTCACCCCTCAGCAGTCATAGTCCAACCAGGACTACTTCCACTGTCCACCCCTGGGGACATCCTGTCTTTCCTTTGTCCTAACAGATACCAACTAGCCTTACGAGTCAGGCTACCATCTGGTTTGTGACCAATAGTTGAGTCTACGCACTTGAGTCACTTGTCTAGACTCTGCCTCCAGCAGTAGTCTTAACAATGGCAATGCTGCAACATTGCAAGATATGGCTGAATGGGCAGGTGTGGCCGTTGGTACAATTCATAACTGCTACAAGCATGTTATGCTTTCACTCCTATGTCTGTATGGTCAGGCTATTCACTTTGATCCTATTCATTGTGAAGATGATTATGCAGAAAAGGAGAGAGCTAAAGCTTGGGTTGAGGCCAGATCTATTCCAGAATGAAGAGGAGGCTTCTTATGTGTTGATGGTTCAACCTTCAATTTCTTTCAAAAGCCAGGACACCATGGTGAGGTCTTCTTTGACTGAAAATCATGTTATTCTGTGACAAATCAGGTTGGTTTAAATTTATTGCACTAATATAGATATTTACTAATATTATATTTTACTAGGTCATAATTCTCCTCACAACCTGAAGATTGTGGACTATGCCATTGGTCTTCCAGGAAGTGTGCATGATGCAAGCACTTTTGGACACACTTGTGTTGTCCATTATCCTGATCAATTTTTTGCTGCAAATGAGTGGCTTTGGGCTGATTCAGCCTATCCCTCTCAAACATGGTGTGTTATACCATTCAAGAAACCTGTTGGAGGAAGCCTTGGTCCTGATAAATGAAAGTTCAATTATCATTTATCATTAGTAAAAATTATATATATTTTTCTCTAAATTAATTTTAATAGCTACAGATACATGTTTGGACCAAGCATTTCTTTGGCTCACTCAAAGGTTGTTTCCAATTACTTGTAGATTTGCACTTCTGAATTCAAACACAAAGAAATCTCAATCATGCAATTGAATGGATTCATTGCTGCTTGATTCTACACAATTTGATTGTTGACATCGAAGAGGAGCTCAGGTTGAATAGCTCATTGGCTGAATTTAGAGAGGAGAGTCCAGTTGAAGGACATAACTCATATGCTGATGAGGACCCAGAGGATGGGAATAAGGGACCAGAGGTGGATGATGATCTTGCTATGTACATACATCAACAGGGCAGGCTTTTCACAAACAGGTCATGGTCATATTACTTGAGAACATGTATGTATGTAGATTATGTACATGTAGGATATATGTAACAACACAACATGTGACAACATACTGTACATACTACATTGAACATGTTACATAAACAACAACAGTCATAGCAGATCATGACAATGATGAGGATCAATCATCCTTACTAGACTATACCTTTGCCAATTCCAACTCCTGCTCCAGCTGCTGCAACTTGAGCTCCACCATTTTCATTTTGAACTCTTGTGAGTGCTAGGCTCGCTCAGCGTTGAACTATGCCATCTGTTCTTCATGTGCACATTCTGCGGCCTTGTTGTGGTAGTGGGCATCATGATGGCGGGCCTTCTCTTCATGTTGCTGATCTGCAATTGTTGTGCCTCACTTGATCAGTTCATCAGCTTGCATGATGAACTTATCTGTTGGGTTGGAAGTGGTGGCAGCAGCAGATGTGCAGCACATTTTGTTGTGGACCAGTGTGAGCCACTACTGGCAGTAGTGTCAACAGCAGAGGTGGGAGGGGTGGATACTATTGAAATTGGACAAGAGTTTCTGGTAATCCGAATAGAAGTACCGCGACAGAGGTGAACAGCAAAGAGGAAATGATATAGTGGTTCTTACACCAATAACAAGAGTTGAGGTATGACGAGTAGACGGAGTAGTCCAAGGAGGGACTAGATAGTGCAAGTCACTAGAGAGGAGTGATGAGGACTAGAAGTGTATGAGGAAAGCCTAGTAGAAGGCTATGATCAAGTTATTGAAGTCCTTATAGAGGACTGAGAGGAAAGTAAATGTGTCAGAAGACATATTCAATAAACGCTATAGAAAGTGGACAGTAAGGCCTACTATATATATGTCTCATACATGGTGCACAGACCAAGCTGTGTCTGATGAGTATAGTAAGTGTCTCGTCTGTACAAGGAAGACAAAGCCTAGACAGGCAATACCCTGAACCCTGGTCTATGGGTTGTAATGCTATTGGACGATAAAGCTATCATATAAGTCCATGAGGAGTAAAACCCTGTACCCTGAAGATAAGGGTATGACATCATAGATAAGCCCTATACTCTGGGTAAGATACCCTGGTTCCTGATCACAGGATATGATGTAATAGTCATGTGATAGTCTAGAACATGAGTCTAGAACATATCAAGGGTGAAGGGTATGACATCAAGGTCATAAAGGTCCTAGAACAACAGTCTAGACTAGACTGGTTCTGTCATGTGACATAAACATGTCACAGGACCTAGAATATGTCAATAGACATATGGTTAACCCTCAATAGCAAAAGAATATAAATAGCGAGAATAAAAGGAATTGTGAAGGATAAAGAAAATGGATGTAAGAAATCCATAATCGGACTTAGTGGATTACCACAATTCTGATAGATACAACAAGGCATGATCATTGATCAGTTTCAGATGATGCTGGTGAGAAGTGAGGAATAGCAGGATCTTGACTTGGAGAGGAGTTGGATTCCTGTGCCATGGGTGCCCCAGCATGCTGCTGATCTGAAGGCACAGGCACATGCTCATTTTGTTCGTCATCAGAGTTGAGGGAGATTTTCCTCAGTTGCTAGTGGTGATGGGGAGGAACAATGCACAAAGCACCACCACGAAATGCAAATGGTGTTGTGCCATATCCACTCTGAGTCTTACTCAAGGAGTGGGGGAGAAATGGAGTAGGAAAGTTGTTCCCTTGTGAAGACAGTGGAGGTTCATCAAAATGGGTGGGGGAGAATGCAGGCAAGGGGTCAAGCAAGTGTGTTGAAGATGAAGGTTGAAGGGCAGATGATGAAGTGGAGGCTATAGGGCCTCCGTGCAGGTGGGCAGGGGAAATAGTGGCATTGTGCAGGTGGGTGGGGGAAATGGTGGCATTGTGCAAGTATGTCAAAGATGGGGGAACACTGATGATGAGGAAGCAAAGACTGCAGGGGTTTCGTCAACATCCATTTGGAGCCATGTCGAGAACAGTTTATCTTGCATGCCAGCATCAGTAAACATGGTACTCGTGTCTGGCTTGAGATAAGGCACAGGTGAGTCAAGATGAAGAGATGAGAGGGGATTGGTGGCACTGTCACTAGATGAATAGACTGGATCAGCCCAATCATCTTGTTCCGTCTCATTTGCAGAGCTGGCACTGCTGCCAGTGTTTCCTAATTTGAAAATGGAAAGTGCCTCTCCCTCGAGGTCCTGACCAGGATCTGCAACAGATGGCTTCGCATTAAAGCCAGGGTTTGTCCTCCAGAATCCATGGAGGTCAGGCCACCATGGAAACAAGTTGACAATCAAAGCTTTCAAGTGTTAGTACTGGTGAAACCTGTATGCAGTATTGAAAATGTACTTATTAGATTTACCTTTGAGGGGTTGCACTGCGAATCCCCATAAGTCATTCCAGCACCTGTTTTTCCAAGCCTCATGTTCTCTGCATTGTAGGCCTTCTTTAAACTGTGAAATATCAGCAGGATAACACCACAATGCACAAGCACACCTACTCTTTGACACAGCAGTTGATCTTCTTGACGAAAACCTCAGGTTGGACCTGTGAAAAGTGTCATACATGTTCATTGTCATTGTTCATGAAAATTGCTTGAGTGGCTTGTAAGTAGTAGTAGTTCTTGTTGTGTGATGAAACCTCCTTCTTGTGGTCAGCATCCTTGGCATCTTGTGTAGAGTCTGAGAAAATCTTGAGGCATGCAGTCTCATTCTCCTTCAACCATGTGATGAGGCGTGTTGTGCACACTGTGCAGTCCTTGTTTCAGCGGATGAGTGGTGCCTTCAGGTCAGTTATGTTGGAGTTGGCAGTGAGGAAAGAAGCTGGGCCAGTAGTGGGACTCCAAGTGATTGCAGACTCTGAGTGGCTCTTAGACTGAGCATGGGAATGCTTGGGCATGACAGCAGGCAGGGAGCTTGGTGTGGGGTGAGTGCTTGAGCTCAGACAAGGGGTGGATTTCAGTGAGTTGATTTCAATCAGAGCTTAACCTCACTAGCAGTAAGGCATGACAAATTGTGCTTACACAACCAACTAGTTAAATGACTAGTGAGGGCCTTGCCAGGCCTTGAGAACCACTATTGAATTTTAGTGGTTAACAGTGAAAATTTTTATTATGACACAAAGTCAAATGGTGCCAAGGGTGGGAATCGAACACATGACTTCATTAAAGGAAGGTGAGTACATGAGAGAGGTTATCCATTAGACTAGATGGCCTCTACTAAGTAATGGTATCACCAGGTACATATGTATATAGCTACTGTACATAATTAACATTTTGTTCAAAAAATTTGCCGAAGTTCCATAATGGGCCTGTGGTCGTGGGAATGGGTGATGAAGTGGTGCTACAGTAAGTGGCCACTGTGGCTACAGTGAAATTCAGTAGTAGTATACAAGTCACTGAAAGTCATTGCATGTAATATAAAAATCACTGAAATTCAGTGCTAGTATGTACAGTATGTAGTTTAATGCAGGTCACCGGCTTGCCATTTTGAGAAGCCATGAGCCAAGCTTAGCCAGGCCCGAGAAGCCCTGAAGCCATGCAGAAGATTGCGTGTTTCAGTTACTGGCAAGAGCCAATAACTATAAATGATATGTGGATATGAAATTTTCATTTTGTCTGCCAATCCCATTCATTTGCTTATTACAGGTAATATGTCTGACACTGAACAGCCTTGCCAGCCCAAATGTACAGCCATACCATCCGCACATGTAATATGTGCTGAGAATGCTGCCAATTTGGAGCTTTCCTCCCACCAGAAAGCTCAAGTAGCAACACAGCCACCTGAAGGTGACAATACATTGGCACCTGGTGGCAAGGCTGGCCCAAAATGGACTCGGAAAGTCCTCAACATTGATGCTGCCATGTCTGATGCTGCCAGTGAATCTGATGCTAAGAGCCCACCCAAAAAGAAAAAGGTGAGTTTGCAGCAACTGTATATGAATTCCTCACAACATTTTGTAGGGCTTCAGAAGGATCACATAGTGTCACAGGCCAATGTCAAGCAGACATAGGGGGAGTTGCTAGAGGCAAGCCCACCAGAACTCACCTTGGGTGGAGTTGTACTGAGAGAGAAAGAGACGTTGAAGAGTGATTGTATTCATCAGGAGATGAATCCTGGTATATATACAAGTGGTAGTATCTAATGGGGAAAGGTCCTAACTGGTCCCCATGGAGTAGCAGACAAGCAGAATGAGACCTATCTATGTCTGCTGTATTGTAAGTGTGTCTGATCTAACTCCTTCGGAGTGGTTAGATACAAGTCTGGTATATGTCCAGTATGGGTCCTATGGATATCATCCGGAATATGACTTTGGATGAGTCTGGACCTTCTCAGACATGTTTGGACTGGTTATCTAGACTACTTATGTATAATACATATTGTAATCTATTCAACACTCCCCCTCGCTAAGTGTGTGGGTACACGCAAGTGGAGTAGAAATTGGTTTAAAGGGTCTCATTACTGGAGTAGAATACAAGTCTGAGCTGAGATCGGAATTGTTCAAACTTGACACATCCTAGGTTCTTAGTGAACATGTCTGCTGGATTTTCTGATCTGCTGATAAACTCAATAGTGACTTTTCCATCAGCTACGACTTCTCGGACATAGTGGTATCAGATGTCAATGTGTTTAGATTGAATTTCTGTAATGGGGTTGGAAGCCATGAAAATGGATCCTCGGTTATCTCCAGCAATCAGAATTGGACATAAGTCATATCCAAGTTTAGTGAGGAGTGTCCAGATCCAAACAGTTTGTCTAGAACAGTCACTTAGGGCCATGTACTCTGCCTCTGTGGAGGAGAGGGCAATTGTCTGTTGGGCATGTGACCTCCAACTAAAAATACCATTGGCTAATTTTAGGTAGTAGCTAGTCTGTGATTGGCATGTTGCTGGATCAGATGCCCAATCGGAGTCAGTGCATGCGGAGATGCCAAGTCCAGAGTCTCCGTCGTATACAAGCACATAGTTTTTCATTCCAATTAGGTATCAGAGGATATGTACAGTATATTGCACTTTGTTCAAGTGTTCTTGGAACAGGTTTGCATTATGACAGGAAAGCATCATCACTATGTAAGCTATGTCTGGTCTGGTTCCTAGCATGATGTATAGGAGTGACCCTATGATTGACTGAAAGCGGGATCAAAGTGTCAGATTGACTGGTCCAGAGTTCAGAGTTGGATAGTATCCTTGAGGAAGGGGAGTAGGAGTTGCGTGCACATTGTTCATGCCACAACGGTCTATGATCTTCTCCAAATATGCAGATTGATCAATCATGATCTTCTGGCCTTCTTGGCGGATTCACATTCAGAGGAATTCCTTCAGAACTCTGAGGTCCTGGCATTTCCACTTCTTCATGAAGGCAGACTTTGCCTTGTCAACAGTCCATTTGTCCAGACTGCAGAATAGAGTGTCATCAATGTAAACTATCGCAACTATGAGGGTAGTTCCCTTCTTCCAGTAGAGGAAAATTCCAGCATTGGACTTCAAATGCTCAAAACCTACAGTAGTTCTGTCATGGACTCGTTAAGGGTTCGCCACCAGGCAAGACCAGCTTGTTTAAGTCTGTATAGTGCTTGGTTTAACTGGAGCACCTTATGTTCTTTTCCAGGAATTTTAAAGCCTTCCAGTTGTTCTGTTACGATTGGGTACACTTTTTCCTAAAGCGACTCCCCTTCGCCTCCCTTCTCCCAAACCCTGATCCTCGACGGAGACCCATCACCTCTGACAATACCCTGGAAGACCCTCTCCTTGATCCTCATCCTGGACATCCCTCCCCGATGACTACTCCAATAGTTGTCCTCCTGGACCCCCCCCCTCGGATCCCTTCCTGAAGGCTATTCTTTTAGCCCTCATCCGACCTCACCCGAGTGCTGTCCCCCCACAGCCTCCCTTGACGCTGTACCCACAGCATTATTGATCCTAACCTTCCTGAGTCATCGCCTTGATGATCCTAACCTTTCTGAGTCATCGCCTTGATGATCCTAACCTTCCTGAGTCATCGCCTTGATGATCCTATCCTTCCCGAAGGCTATCCCACTGCCTTCTCGATCCTGGTTCACCCGAGAGCTGGTCTTCACAGCCTCCCTTCCAGTTTCTCCCTTCTTCCCCAGCCCTGCCACCGACATGCAACCCCGTGCTTCCACACGATGTGATGCGTCTCCACTGCCTCGTCCTCCGACACGCACCTCGTGACCTTTCACTACATGACGCGTCTTCCCTGACACATACCACGTGACTTCTCACGACATGACGCATCACCACGGCCTCATCCCTTGACATGACACCTCGTGACCTTTCACTACGCGACGTGTCTTCCCTGACATGTACCATGTGACTTCTCATGACACGATGCGTCACCATGGCCTCATCCCTCGACATGACACCTCGTGACCTTTCACTATGCGACGCGTCTTCCCTGACACGTACCATGTGACTTCTCACGACACAACGTGTCTCTCCTTATTTGGGCATCCTTACCGGCCCTAAAGACTCTTACCATATCTGGGCAACCTGCCCTAAACCACTCTCATTTAGTATATAAGTTAGAACTCAGCTGTAACGCTTCTCTAACTTGAACCTACTCATTCCTGCGTACTCTTGGCTGCACAAGCCCTCGTGCTAGCTTAAGACTCTACTAAGGATAGTAGTCTGCCTTCAGCTTTTAAGGCTCGAGCTCCCTGCGATCTCCTCCCGCTTGTACTCCTTCAGCGCTCATCGCTCTTGTCACCTTCGCCCACCCTCCTCCTCTCTAGGCCATTCCTAGACATCATCGTCGACCCCTCGCTGGGATTAACCTTGCCCCCAGCTCAAGTTCTACTCACTCGGCTTCCCTTGTTCATCCAGTAGAACCCTACCCAGGGTTAGGTTCTGGACCATCTCCTTTGTCGTCAGAAGACGACCCTTGTTGTTACCTTCAGGCTCTCCCGCCTGTCGCGTTCTCATAGAGTCAGCACCTCTTACCTCGCCCACCATCTGGTCAACCGTTGACCACTCCCACCTTCATTGACACCCCTTGGGCCTATTGACCCCAAGGAAGGACTTCCCGGTCACCCCTCAGTACCTGGACTACTCCCCCTGTCCACCCCTGAGGACATTCCATCTTTCTTTTGCATTCACAGCTAACGACTAGCCTTACAAGTCAGGCTATCACCTGGTTTGTGACTCACAGTCGAGCTTACACACTCGAGTCACTTGTCAAGGTTCTACCACCAGTAGCAACCTTAACATGTTCCATGTAAATATCCTCATCAAGCTTTCTGTAAAGGTAGGCACTTCAGACATCAAGTCTGGAAATATACCAGTCTTCTAGTGCAGTGAGTGCTAGCATCAGCTGGACTGTGTCATAATGGATGACAGGTGAAAATATTTGGTTGAAGTCAATTCCTTTGACCTGAGAGAAGCCTTTTGCCACCAAGTGGGCTTTCTTTTGTCTGTCGGACTTCACATTGAAGACCCATTGGTTCTTAATGACCTTCCGGTTTTTAGGTCGGTCCACTAAATCAAACACCTTCCGCTGCCGGAGAGTTTCTAATTCTTCTTGACAAGCGGAGCACCAAGGAATTTGTTCATCCAGTGATAGTGTGAGTATATCCTGGTAGGACCATTCACATGGAGTCTTTTGATCCTGGTGTGTGGAGGTCGGGTGTGCGGAATGTGCTTCACAGTTTGCCTGACTTGGAGTTTCCATAGGATTGTTATTATGGATTGCTTGGGAACAGAGGAGATGGATTAGGTTCACTCCCCCTTTCCAGACTATGCATTCTATGTCTGCTTCTGAGTTCATAGAGGATTTAGGTCTGGGGGAATCTGGCATAGCTCCAGGAATCTGTTGTAAGGGGCCAGGATGTGATGTCTTGTGTTGGGACTGGCCTACTATTTCCTTCCAGTGACTTTGGTTCTCAATGTCCTCAATCTGGCTAAGAGGGTGTTGATGGTCCCCATAGATATTTCCAGGGTGGGTGGGAGGACATTGGATATGCTCGGAATGGCGTGGTAGTGCCAGAGGGTTATCTGGAGTTGGTACTTGTCGTGGAGGAGTTATAGGTGGTGGAATATTGTCATCACCAGAATCATCAGGAGCTTGTAGAGTTGGAGTCCATGGTGGAGGTGGTGGTTGCTTGTTGTCAGTATGTTCCCTAGTCTTTCTTGGATGATCTGGTTCTTTCTCTTGTGAGAGGGTATCCAATTTAGGAGCAATTTGGTCATCCAGAATTTCAGAGTAATCATGGGTAACATTTGGCAGTTTGTGCCAAGTAGTAGGACAACAAGGAAAGAATGTCTCATCAAACAAAGTGTGTGTGGCGGTGAATATGGAGTTGCTGGGATGCATGAATATGAAGTTCTGGTCATTTCCGGGTGTGACTCCGAGGTATGTCATCATCTCAGACTTGGCAGATAGTTTATCCTTTCGGACATCTGGGGAAAGGTGCATGTAGGCACCACAGCCAAAAATGCAGAGATGGCTGATGTCCGGTAGTTCTCTGTGTATTAGCTCATACAGAGTATACCAGTTAAATTGTTGGTTTGGAGTCTGGTTATAGATATGTGTTGCATGGGAAGTAGCAAACTCCCAATATGAAGGTGGAATGCATGCCTCATATCGCATTGACTCTGCTTTGTCCATTAGGGTCCTCATTAATCTTTTTGCACATCCATTCTGTTGTGGAGTATGAGATGCACTTTGGTAGATGCGGATTCCATAATCTCGGAGTAACTTATCAAAAGCTTTGGACTTGTACTCCCCCCCTGCATTGGACATCCATCCTTTTATGGATGTGTTGTACTGTATAGTATCTTTACAAACCTCAGGAAATCTTTAGTAGCCTGTAATGCGGAATTTTTACTTCACATATTACATAACTGTCCAGGCAAAAGATGTGAAGTTGTCATAGAAGACAATCATATATCGATGCTTCCGGTATGATTCCGTTGGAAAGGATTTCAAGTCAGAGTGGATTAATTTGAAGGGCAATGTCGCACACTTCTTAGTCTCCAGAAAGGATCTGTTGACCATCTTGCCAAGTGCACATCCAGTACATTGAGCATCAGATTTCAGTGGAGTTGTTTCCGGAAATCTGCTTGTATGTTTCCATGCCTTGGACAATACTTCTGGAGAAGGATGTCTGAATCATTTGTGCATAATATTCATATCAATAGTAGCAATGGTTGCATCAATACTAGAGATGCATGATGCTTTTATTATAAACATTGTATCATGGAATGTTCAGGGTGTGAATGAAGTGATTGGAGTTTGTCCAGACCAAAAAGTCAGATTTCTAGAGCGTCTGGTTAGTGACCAGTCTGGATTACTCTGGAGTAAGGATCTGACGGAGATCAGTCATCCAGTCAGGTTAGGGATGTGTAGGACTTCGTCCAACTGCATGAGCTATTCATGTCCATTAGGAGTGGTGGTTCGGAGGATTACCTTTCTGATACCAATGGCTTGTCCATTGGATGGTGTAGCTGTTGTGATGGAGATGCTTCTTTCAATCTCACTATATTCCACAAAATCATTGATGCAATGCATAAAGTGTTGTGATGCACCAGAATCAAGTATCCACTGGATGGTACCATCCAGACAAGATTTTTCTTTTCCCTTACATCGGACACAGCAAGTGGATGGGTCGGAACAAACACACATATGATTTTTTCCTATAGCTACTAGCATATGTACATGCTTAGCAGCTGTAGGCGAGAACAGAATGGAGTGTTGTTCATCATTAGTGTCCAGAATGTCCGAGTCAGGCAGATTTACTTGCCTAAATTCCAAGTCCATCATGAAGATGTCATCTGCGCAGCAGTCATCTGTGAGATACAGTAGAAGTCATCCAGGTATTCTCCTAAGAAGGAGGCATCCTCGGGCATCAGGGTGCTGAGGAAAACAATGTCATCCTCATCCTGATCAAAGGAGAGGGTGTTACAATTGGGTACACTTTTTCCTAAAAGTGCCTCCCCTTCGCTTCCTTCCTGCATATCCCGAGTCACCATCCCTGATGGAGACCCTTCAACCTGACGCTACTCTGGAAGACCTACCCCTGGATCCCCTGATGGCTATTCCCCATAGCCCTCATCCCAACCTCACCTGAGTGCTGTCCCCCCACAGCCTCCCTTGACACTGTACCCACAGCATCATTGATCCTACTCTTCCTGAGTCATTGCCTTAATGATCCTATCCCTCCCAAAGGCTATTTCTCACTGCCTTCCTGATCCTGGTTCACCCGAGAGCTGGTCCTCACAGCCTCTCTTCCGGTTTCACCCTTCCTTCCCATCTCACCCTTGACATGCAGCCTTGTGCTCCTATGCAACGCAACACATCTTTCCCTGCCTCGTCCCCTGACACGAAACCTCATGACCATTCACTATGTGATGTGTCTCTCTTGACATGTAACCATGTGACTTCTTGTGATGTGACACATCTTTCCTTTCTGGGCATTCCCCCCTGCCCTAAAGACTCTTACCTTATCTGGGCGACCTGCCCTTAACTGACTCATAGTAGTATATAAGTTAGAGCTCCGCCTGTAATGTCTCTCTAACTTGAACCTACTCATTCTGCATACTCTTGACTGCACAAGCCCTTGTGCTAGTCTAAGACTCTACTAAGGATAGTAAGTCAACCTTCTGCCTTCAAGGCTCAAGCTCCCTGCAAATCTCCCTTGCTTGTATTCTTGTTGCTCTCACCACTAGGATTAACCTTGTCCCTAGCTCAAGACCATCTTGCTCAGCTCCCCTCGCTCATCCTATAGAGCTCATCACTGAGTTAGGTTTAGGACCATCTCCTTGGGTCTAGCTCCTTCACTAGGATGACCCCACTGTTACCTTCAGGCTCTTCTGCCTGTCATGTTCTCATAGAGTCAGCACCTCTTACCTTGCCCACCATCTGGTCAACCGTCGACCACTTCCACCTTTGTCAACACCCCTTGGGCTCATCAACCCCAAGGAAGGACTTCCCGGTCACCCCTCAGCAGTCATACAGTGGCTCAAAAAATTGTCCGCATGTTTGGTCATTTTTCACTAAACTCGACAATCCGCAATAACCCCTAATCCTAGCCCTAAACTCTAAGTGTATGAAATGAAGCACATACTCTTGGCTTTCTATTGGTGCAAGGGTCAAGAGATCTGAATAAGGTCTGATGAAATGACAGCCATTTCAAAACAATGACTCATGCGGACAGTTTTTTGACTTTATATTTTGGTTACATATATTGGACCCTAGCATGCTGTAATATAATTACATACATTTAGTAAGTGTTCT